>PVKH010028610.1:0-12814 GCA_004027955.1 Chaetophractus vellerosus
ATTCCTGACTATCAAGTTATTTCTTAACCAGAGTCAAACAGCAGAGATCTAAGTCAGGAAACTGTTCTTTATAGAGAGCAGGTCAAAAATAGCTTCACACATTTATAGGAGATCCATATAACAGTAAAATACTAAAACAAGAGGAAAACAAGAACATACTAACATACAGACTTTGAATCAATTAAAATAGTTTTTAAGATTTCAAGATCTGACTTAGGTTGCTATTAAAGATACCACAGACTTGTTGGCTTAAACAACAGGAATTTATTGGCTGGAAGTTCTGTATAACAGTATCAGCAAGCCATGCCTTCTCCTAAGTTTGTAGCTTGATGGCTGTGACTTGCTGGCAGTCAATCTCTGCCTCTGTCACATGGAAAGCTATCTCCTTCTGTCTCCTCCTGTGGATTATACTTACATGTCCACATTTCCCCTGCTTATAAGGAATCCAGTCACTTCAGATTGAGACCCACTCTAATTCATTTTGGCCTTACCTTTATAGGATCTTTGAAGATCCTATTTAGAAATGAACATGCACAGGACCAGGGTTTAGGATTTGAACAAGTCTTTGTGGGGGACATGATTCAATCTAATATAAGATCTACTATGTGCCAGAAAGGATGAGGAAGTTTATTAACTTGGTTTTGACTGCTATCATATAGCTTTTCTTTTAAGAAATATAATCTTTGAACCACTTGAAAATTCCTTTTCTATGTCCCATCAATATATAACAGTTTATTTCTCCAAACTTTCAATTTGAATCATTTTAAGTCTTGAGATTTCTTTTGGAAAAACAAATCAGTATTAAAGGCCCATTTTCCATTCTGCTAATCTCATTTTGTCAGGTAGCTTTTAGCATGGTCTCAACATGGGCACAGCAGTCCCAAATAGTATACAGCCCAGCAGTGAAACAAAACAAAAAGGGGAACAAAAACCCAAACCCTTGTATGTCGTTTTGAGATCTAGAAAATCTTTCAAAACACACCTAGCTATTTTCTCCTCTTGTCTCATTGGCTTTAGCACTTCTCTTAACCAATCTTTGTCAGTAGGTAAAGGAATTACCATAGTGTGCTGAACCAAGACATCATTTCTCAATTACTATAAATGGGTTCATCAAGATTTCTGCTTTGACGCTGATGCCAGCCTACACTGAAGCATGTCCCCAAAGAAAGGAATACTGATACTTGCCAAAAAAATGAGTTCCATTAGAAAGAAGAAGAGGAAAATAGCTATTTAGTCTATAATCACCAATGCCTGTGAGAGTAATCATGAAAAGTCTAAAACCATACCAATGCAAGGGACTATAACTGAGAAGAGAAGCCACCAGTAGTAGTGTCAGCATGTTTAATAACTGGGTAGAGTGGGGAAAATCATTTTGTTCTAGATAGTGTCTTTACTCATTCCCTGGGGCTGTCTATTTAAGTAGCATTTACCTTTTTTTGTAGGAACAAAAGAAGTGGTGGCTAGAGAATGTTTATGTCCTCCATCAAGGAATAACTGAATTTATTAAAATTATTTTTATTTGATTTCTGGTCCTGAAAGATATTCTGCAACTCATCTGACCATGGGTCAATGTATAATCCAATTTTCCAGCTGAGCTGATTGACAAATTCTTACCTTAACAAGATTAAGAATTTAAAGCTGGAACTTCTCTGATGTTTTGAAAGGCAATAGCTTTTTAATGACTTTCTTGTGCATTTTACCATTGTTTGTCTTGTTAAGTTGCCATTTGTTCTTTAAAAATCTTTATTGTCCTTAAACTCCCAGTCTTTCCTTTGAGAGACAACAGTGATTTCCATTTGCCCTTTAGCAGACTGAAAGGCCAGGATGGCTGTCTCCTTGGATATGTGAGAACTGTATTCTGAAACATCTCTAAGATACTGTACATATTACAAGAAAAAATATGTAGTGTAAGCCTGTTCTAACAGCATAACCATGAATCCCATATCTCAATTCATGAGCAAAAATATAGGAAGATCTTATATGTAAATATGAACTTGTACATTCATCCAAAAAAGCAGTAAACATCTTGTAAAAGTGATCTTCTTTCAGTGAGTGGCAAGTGGGCAAGTCAATCTTCTCAAACGCTTTCCCAAAAGCCTTTTTGGTATGTGTGAGTATCAGTCAATTTATAGATCCCATCTCCAAATAAGGGAGTCTGGGTTCTCTGGAGAGCTGGCCCAGTTCTGAAAGAAAGGCTTAAAGTAGCCTGTCTGCTCATGAGCAGAGGTTATCTAATATTAGCTTCTGCCTGATGGAAAACAAATTGCCCTAGCCTTTAATCACTGCACAACAAAGAATGACCTTATGATGCAGAAAGGATTTAAAATTAGTGATAGTCTTATTGGGGGGAAAGGGAAGAGGGAGGAATATGCAGTTGCATTTCATACAGATTAATCTGGTTTTCGGTTCCTTTGAATTCAATTGTGCTTTTCATCAATACATTTTATTGAGGTCCTTCCAAGAGACACATATCCAGAAAAATCTGGTTTTCAAATCTTCTGATGTAATTATCAGTTTGAGAAAATATGAATAATCCGGTGCATTGTAATTATCTTAATATCGATAGGTGGCAAAAATGAATGCTCTACAAAATATAAATAAGTGTCTCTGTTCCTAAAGTAAGCAATCATCCTGCTTAAAAGAGAGCAAATTTTGAAAAAACAAAATACAGAGCCTGAAAAGATGTTTTGGTCAGCTGAGTAAGACAGGAAGTGGAACAGGGGGAAGATTATGATAGTTTGGTTAAATGTGTACATCTAAGTCAGACTGACTGGGTTAAAATCCCTGCTCCCTACTGGCTGTGTGATTTTGTGATTTTGAAAGTTTCTTTAAAGTCTGTGCTTTATTATCCTTATCTGTGAAATGGTAATGATGATGATGATAATAATAATAATAATAATAATAATAATAATAATAATAATAGAATTGGGTACTTGTGGTCATTAAATTAAATAACGCAAATAAAATACTGTGGGCAGCACATGGCTCAGTGTTAGGTATCATTCCAACTTAGTTTTTACAAACTAAGTTTTTTTATAGGATTAGAGGCATTCTGATTCAGAAAGTGCTCCACATTGCTATAAGCATACAGTCATTGGTTTATAGGAGGTAGAGCATTGGATTAGCCCCATTCAATCATTAAGTTTTATTGATGTCCTTCCAAGAGACTGACCCTGTGCTAGATGCTAGACATTAAGCAGAAATGAGGGAAGATCCAAAGAACCAATTAAAAACTCTGTGTACAAAAAGTTTACATTGAAGGTGGGGCCATATACTTAATACACGTGAAAACAACAAGCAATAAATTAAACTTATAGAAATACACTATCCTATTATTGCACCTCTCTCATGATTTAATAATTATCTGTTGGTAGCTGTCTCCCATGAAACTAGAAATTCTTTGAGGGCAGCTACAAGCTCCTGCTTGTCAGAGGTCTAGGTACAGGACCTGTCCGCTGTAAGCAGTGAATATTTGTGAACAAAGGAACTGAGCTAGTCAGACAAATGTTCAAAGATACACAAGTGAAAAGAACCCTGGAATGAAATGGAAAAGAGGTGGCTATGTTTGGTTCTCCCACTAAATATCTGTAAATCTGCGCTTCAGTTTCTCTACTTGTAAAATGACAGGATTTATCTAAAATCTAGATTAGTAATATTCTAAGGTTTTTAATCCATTTTTTAAAATAGGATGACACACTCTTCAAAAGAAATCATGTGAGTAAAACAGAAAAAAGTGGAGCGGATACTTTGATTGAAGAAGAAAGAGCCTCTTCATCATCTTCTTTCCTACCACAGACATATCCTAAGACACCTGAGTATCCTTGAAAACCAGTAAGGGGAATAATGTTTTATCTTTGAATTTACTTTCACCCATAAAAGGAGGGCCATGGATTTGACCTTGAAGAATAGGCATAATTTGAATGGATCAAGAGTAGAAAAGTTGGGAACCATTGGGGTAAGAGGATTCTGGCAGAAAAAATAAAGACATCACTGTGGGAATCAACATTGTTTGGTCTATAATGAGGCCAGGCAGATAGTATTTGCCATTAGGGAACAAAGCTAAGTTGAGGTAGCTTGACCTTCTATGAACCATGGGAATAGAAAACAGAAAATGGCTTGTTTTCATGTGGGCAGAGTTTTGTATGCTGGGAAGATTTCTTCTACTACAAAAGATGCAAGAGTTTCCTTTGTGAGCTATAGCAGACCTACGTCACTATAGCAGGGTGGTGGGAATGTGGAGAGGCATGGGAAAAATACAACTTGAGTGATGTATGGACTGTGGTTAACAGCAATACTGTAATATTCGTGTATCTATGCCAAAGATGTACTGGGTTGATAATGGGGGAATATGGAGAAAGTGTGCCATGTGTATGTTCTGGAGCATGGTTGGTGGTAATAGTCTGATGATATTATCTTATAATTTATAACAAACGTTCCACCATGGTGTGGTATGTCGATAGAGGGGTGTTGTGTGGGAATCCTGAATATGTGCATGGCTGTTTTGTAAGTTCACAACTTCTGTAATAAAAATATATTTAGAAAAATAATAATATGGTGGGTTGGGGGAAAAATACATCACATATAAGATATGAACTATGGTTAGTAAGATTTTGATGATATTCTTTCATAATTTGTAACAAGTGTCTCACAACAATTCAGGGTGTTGGTGGTGGGTTGATGTGTGGGAACTGTGTATGATGTTATGCATGTTTGCTTTGTAAGTTCACAACTTTTGCTATACACTTATTGTTTATGTATGTTCATGTATAAATGATATAAAAATAATAATAATATTAGGGACAGTTGGGGAGAAAATACACTAAATGTAAGATACTTTGGTTAGTAATAATATTTTCAGGACGCTTTTCATCATTAGTTAAAAATGTTTCACAACAATGCAAGGTATTGGTGGTAGGGAAAGTATTAGAGCCCTGTATGATGTTATGCACATTTGTTTTATAAGTTCACAACTATTACTATACACTTATTGTTTATGTGTGTTTATGCATGAATGATATATGTCAATAAATTAAAAATAATAATAATAAGGGAAAAAAAGCAAATCACTCCACAATTACTTGTTGCTGATGACAAGATTCTATGATCAGATTCATTCCTTTGGTTTGAAGTTTTTTTTCCTATAAAAATGCAATTTTCCTTGAGGAGGTGACTAAATAAATCATAACAATCTTCTTTACTTAATTTTTAAAAAATATATCATATCTTCCAATTATGGTTGGAGCAGAGAGACGAGTGGATATTTGCTCTTCTATTGGGAATGAGAGTTAGTGCTAAATGTGAGTTCCCTGATGATAAAATTAGCTTTATTCAGAATGTATCTACAGTCAGGTAAAGATTGATACAATTTTAAGAATATATATGAAATGTGTCTGTTCTTAATTGTGAGATTTTAAACTTTTTCTACAGGTATGTTTATTTAGAGGTTTAGCCCTGAGCAAAATCATGTTGTAGGAAAAGTTTGTCTCAAATATTAGTCATCATTCTATTAACTTTTGTTTTTTTCAACTTTTATCCCCCTCATCCAAAATCTTTGTAACTTGGTACTCCTTGCCATAGATGGGTCATGCTACTTTGTTTTCAAATTTTTACTTCTCTAATATTCCCCTTAGAATCTACTTATCCTTCTGATCAGATTGTTCAGAGCCTGTTTTTTTCTTTTGCCACAATGTGGTATTTTGAATTATGTACCCCCTCAAAAGACATTTTCTGGATCTTAATCCATGATCCCGTGGGTATGAATTTTTGTAAATAGAACATTTTGAAGACTTTATTATTAGTTAAGGTGTGGTCAACTGAATCATGGTGGGTCTTATCTTATATTATCAGAAGCCTTATAAAGAGAAGGAACCTGAAGCCAGAAGTCAGAGAAGGCCACACAAGAAGAAGCTGGAAATCAGTGGAAACTGGAAGAGCAAAAACAAAGAAAGAGGTAGCCATGTGATGGGAGGCAGAAATTCAAACCCAGGAACTCAAGGATTGTGGCAAGCCACCACCGAATGCTACAGATATTGGGGAGAAAGCCTGACCTTGCCAATGCCTTGATTTTGGATTTCCTACCTCTGACAATAAATTCCTGTTGTTAAGCTAACCAGTGGGTGGTATATGTCATAGCAACCTGGCAAAATAAGTCACACACCTAATGATAATTAACATAGGTCTCATACTTTATGGTTTAATAAAGTCTTTTACATTATTCAACATATTTATTTAGAGTTAACAAATAGATTTAATCTTATAGTGGTAATTCTGTATTAGTCAGCCAAAGGGGTGCTGATGTAAAATACCAGAAATCTATTGGCTTTTATAAAGGTTATTTATTTGGCATAGAAGTTTACAGTTACCGGGCCATAAAGTCTAAGTTACTTCCCTCACCAAAGTCTGTCGCCACGTGTTGGAGAAAGATGGCTTCCTCTTCCTTTTAAGGCTCCATGGTCCCAGCTTCTTCCAATTATCAGCTGTAGGCCATCAGGTTCTCTAGACTTTGTCTCTCTCCCTGGGGCTCGATTCTCTCTGAGCTCAGGCTTGCTTCTCTCCACAAGGTCAGCTGTAGACTATCAGGCGAATGGCTTTTCTCTCTTCCCTGGGCCTCTGCCATCTCTGTGGAGCTGTCGCTATTCCTCTATGTTCTTCTCTGGTGTGTTTACTTCCCAGGCTCCAGTTCAAAACTCCAACTCTCTTCTCTGCTATGTAGTTTCTTCTGTGAATCCCCACCCACCAAAGGGGTAGGGATGCAATGTCCTATTGATGTGGCCCAATCAAAACCTTAATCATTATTTTATCAAGTAAAAGTGAAACTTCTGAATCCAATATAATCTAATATGCCCAGAGGAACAGATCAGTTTACAAACAAATTCCAATATCTATTTTTGGAATTCATAAACAATATCAAACCACCGCAGTGGTTTAGTGGGATTCTTGTTCCAGAATATATTTTCATCCAAATATCACTTCACCAATGACCTGAACTCAACAGTGACGCTAACTGTGAGTTCCAGGCACCACAGAAAAGCTGAGTTTTTCTCATCATAACTGGATATAGACTCTCCATTATGGTTATATCTAAAGCTGGACAAGTATATATTCAACCATAGTAAATCAGATGACTTCTTAGGCTCACCTTGTAAGGTTACTTTTTCCCCCTTCTTGGACTTATGAAGGAAAAGATTGTCTGCCTTGGCTCACATACCTAACTTTATTAACTCTCCTTGTGTGTCCCAAATGTTTTGCTCTAAAAGTTCTCAGTGGTAGACCAGAGGATTTCACAATATTACTCATTGGTAACAATTATTGAGATAGTTAAATGGTTGCTTCTCCATCCCTCATCAACCTGGAATGGAGATTCATCTGATATGGGCTATAATAAAATTGTTTTTATGAGGCTGATATAACATAATGAGAACTGGACTTAAGAGTTAGAAGATTTGGGGTGTATCTATGTAATAAACATTTATTGGGTACCTTTTGTAGGTCAGGCAATGTGCATCAGGCATTGGGCTTGGTATTGAAGAAAGAATGATTTTTGTAAAGTACATGATTTTGACCATATGGAGCTTATAAGTTAATGAAGGATATAATCTAATAAACAGAATATTATAATAAAAAATTCATGGTATGATAGGATATATATAGGGAATTATATGATTGCATATGAGAAGGATCACAAATAGCCTTGGTATTTCAGAGATGACCATGTTTATGAACCAATATGTTAGCTGTTGGACAGGACAAATTGGTGTTATCTAGTAGAAGAGTGTGGAAATGAAAAAAAAGATTATTCTAGAGCCTGAAAAGAACATACCATTGAAATCTATTAATTTTGGTTGAATTCAATAGTGTGAAGGAGACTGGAAAGAAATGAGGCCAAAAAAGTAAGTAATGGCCAGATCATAAAGGTCCATATAAACCATGTAAGGAACTTTGGATTTTATCCTCATCATAGTGGGCATCCATTGACGGTTTTAAAATAAGATGATATCAAATTTGTTCTACAAAAAAATCACTCTGGCTATAGTGCTGAGAACAAGTTTGAGAGGATCGGATTAAGGCAAGAACATCATTTACGAGGCTGTTCCAGTAATTTTAGTAAGAGAAGATGGTAGCTTAAACTAAGAGAATGGCATAAAATCCCTTGATTTTCCTGCCTCTCTCCCACTCCAGCTATAGTGCCAACACCACAACCCTTGTTAAATCTTTTTTCTATTCCATGCCTGTACCTAAGAAGCGAAAGGTGACTAAGTAAAAACGTACAACTACACTGATTAGTTTCATTTTAAATTCTTGAAAATAGCTGCCTTTGAGCCCTTAAATTGCTGTTCAATAATTATATTCTATGTCCCCAGTGTCCATACACTCTTCCATTCTCTTAAAAGCAATGTTGCACTTTCTTCTCTCCCTGCAAACCCCCAATATCTCTTTTCCCACTCTCACTCTTAGCTTATTGCTTTTCTTCTTCTTCACCCATGAAACAGAAGCAATTGTAAGGAAATGTCCACAGATTGCCACCACTACATCGACAGATGTATCCACCACCTATCAACACAAGTGTCCACCACCCTCCCTTCTTTCCAGTTACTACAGGTGAATTTTCCACATCCTTATCCAAAGACAATTCCTCTGCTGGATCCTATCTCCTCTCACCTCCTTTACAGACATTACTGCAGCAATTTTCTCCTCTCTCTTTTGTCAGTAACTTTTTCACTCATACTGAAACATTCTTATCATACAAATGTAGTGTTCATTTTTCCCATCTGAGAAAACTCCTTTCTTGATTCCACTTCTTTACCAGCTACTACCCCATATCTTTCCCCCTTTTTGCAGCAAACCTTCTTGATAGATTTGTCTATTCTTTCTTTCTTCAATTTCTCTCCTCTATTTTTCTTATAAACCCACCCCAGTCAGGATTTTGCACATACCACTCCACTAAAAGCATTGTTATCAATGTCATTAGGGACCTCCTCCTTGTTTCTCAGTTATCTGTTGTTCCTGATCTTGCTTAAGCTATCAGTAATATTTGGCAAAGATAATCTTCCCTCCTTCTAGAAAAAAATATTAACTTGGTGTAGCAGTTTGGCAGTTTGATATAGTTATGAATTCCAAAAATAGATATTGAATTATGCTTGTAAACTGGTCTGTTCAGCTGGGCATGATTAAGTTATGATTAGGGCTTTGATTGAGCCATGGCAGTAGGGTGTTAAGCCATGCCCATTGGTGGGTGGGGAATCAAAGATAAAAGACATGGCAAAGGACAGAGTTGGAGTTTTTTGAGTTGGAGTTTTGATGTTGGAGTTCTGATGCTGACTTTTAATGCTGGAGCCCAGGGAAGGAAGCATGCAGAGGAGCTTGGTCGTGAGGAAGGAGGGAGGGCCCTGGGAAAAGAGATGAGCTGTTCACCTGACAGTTCATAGCTGGCCTTGTGGAGAGAGGCAAGCCTAGAGAGCCTCATAGTCTACAGCTGACCTTGTGGAGGAAACAGAGGAGCTGAGTCCAGAGAGAAACGGAGCCCCCAGGAAGAGAGGAACCCAAGAAGCCTGAACCCTGGCCAACGTTGGCAGCTCTTTTGCTCCAACACGTGGCAACAGACTTTGGTGAAGGAAGAAACCTATACTTTATAGCCTGGTAACTGTAAGTTTCTACCCCAAATAAATACCCTCTATAAAGACCAACAGATTTCTGGTATTTTGCATCAGCACCCCTTTGGCTGACTATTACATCTCCCACTTGACTTTCAGGAATACACATTCTTTTTATTATTGCTCTACCTCTTCGATTATTCCTTTTTCATCTCCTTTTTGGTTTTCCTCTCAACCTTTTAATGAGTTATGACCTCATATCTTGGGTCTCTTCCTTTCTCGATATACATTCTCTTAATGATCACATCCAATCTTATGAACTTAAATACCTTCTATAGGCTAACAGCTCCAAAATTTATATCCTCAGCCCAATACTCTTTTGAAATTTAATGACTGAAGTCAATCAGAGTATCTCATCAACTGACCACAGTGATTGATTTAAGAATGAGAATGTGATATAAGCTAGAGACCAATAAGAATTAGTATTAATGCCTTTTCTAGAAATTCTGGTACACAAAACACATATTTTCCACTGGGCATGAGGATTTGAGACTTGAAGCTGCTGTAATCAAGAGGTGCCTGGGGCTTATGCTATTCCTGAGTTTGGAGTCAAGCTAGAGGGGAACCACACTAGAGATGGAGACAGGTTACTTTATTTGAGTTCTGGAAGAAGCCACACCTCAACCCATACCTGCTCTTGGACAATTCAATTCCATGGGGATACAATTATCTTTCTGAGTTGGGCTTTCTGTGGCTTAAAAACACATCCAGCTTGATATAGAGATAGAGGTAGAGATATAGAGAGAGGTAGAAAGGGGTTGGGGTTAGAGATAGAACTAGAGATAGAGCTTTATGCCTGCTGTCATACTAACTACTAAATTCAAATATTAAACAGATGGTCATAGTTTCTATGAAAATATCTAAGAGCTGATTCTTATTATTATTTTGCAAAGTTTACATTGAAATAATTGGGAACAAAACTGAAACCGTGGGCAGGCCAAAACCAGCTTGTGGGGCAGGGTGATGTCCTCTGTTCCTGTTCTGAGCTTGTTTAACTGCAGGTCATATACCCTGAGTATGCACAGAAAACACTGATTCTTGTCCTTTAGATGACCCTTGAGACACCAGGAACAGAAGTTACCTCCTTGGAAACAAGTTTATGAAGACAGGGAGACATTGGAAGCAAATCAAATGCAAGAGGTCCTTCAATAAGGAATATCTGGCCTAAAATCCACTCTACTACATATGGACAATGCTATAATTAATCAGTTGGACTATGCCAAATCAAACCTGCCCACTTCTGTCCCCACCTCTCACCTCCTATTCCCATAAAATCTCCCTTCAGATCAGGGAGACAGATTGAGCTTTGCCTATTAAAGCTCTTTTTCTTAAAACCCCAATGTCATAATATTGGCCTCTGTGTGCATTGGGCAGTGAGTCCTTACTTGGTAAAAAAATCAACTTTGTTCTTTGGCCTCTGCCCCAACTTCAATTCTATTCTTCACAGAACAATGTGCTTTCACCTCTGGATTGTGTGTACTAATATTTTCAGATATGCAAAAATAGCTGGGTTTTAATGTCTAAATGTTATGAGGTAGCTTTATCTTCCTATTAATGAAATAATATTATTAAACATAAAGGAGTCACTGACATGTGTACAGAATGAGGAAATTGGGAAATGTGGGTTCTATCACTGACTGTTTTTTCCAGTGTGTAACCCTAGGCAATGGAGCCTCTTTTCTCCTCTGTAAAATGTGAGTCATGAACATCTACCTTACAGGACTGTGATGATGATTAAATGTAACACTGAATGCCTGATATATAATGGGCACCAAACAGTGTCTTTATTTCTTTGTTTCCCAAAATTCTAATGGAATATACATCTCTGTATTATTCAAAATAATTCCAAGGCACCATTTCATAGCATGTTTGTTTCAGTAAACATTGATTTTTAAGAAACATAGTGTGGTACATCACAAGATGCATCCCACTCCCTAGTCCCTCCCCCTCCACCCTTTTAATTAGACAATAGCCTGTTAGATGAGAAGCATTGGACTGTTGGAAATGGGTCAGAGGAGTTATCCTGGGTTTACAAAGATAGCCACCTGGCATTCAAAACTGTTCACAAATGGACTTCCAGGAAGATGGTATCAGAATACACAGGCAGAGCTCAACTCTCTCACAAAATCAATGGAAGAAGGGCAAGAAAACAGCATCCCTGGCCCACCCTCACCACAAACAGCCTGGGTAAAACCCGTGGCTCACTGCAGTCAACTGAGAGGGGAACAGACACCTTCTTCCTGGGAAGAGGGAGGGTGTGGCAGAGGACACAGTAAATTTAGCGAACAGAGTCCTCTTTTTATTTCAGCTCTGACCAGACTAGAATCAGGGACAAGTGGAGATTAAAAGTCACTTCCCTGATATAGTACCTGGATATCTCCAAAGCCCTCTGAAGGCCCTCTATTTGGGATGATATCCATATTGGAAGCCTAGGAGGTCCTACTGGGGTGTGCATAAGTGTTACTTCTTGGTTGATCTCCCGACAGTCTTTGAAGTCTCTTAGCCCTATGAACTCATTTGTCTTTAACATTTCCCCCTTTTATTCTAAGTCTTTTTCCAGTTGTTCTTCCTGTTGGCACTTGTTAGTAATCCCTTGTTGCCAGGGAGGCTCATCCCCAGGAGTCATGTCCCATGCTAGGAGGAAGGTAATGCATTCATATGCTGAGTTTGGCTTAGAAAGAGTCCACATTTGAGCAACAAGGAGGTTCTCCAGAGGCAACTCTTAGGCATCCCTTAACACTAGGCTATTTCAATTTCAACAGCAATGACTCATAAGGCTAGTCATCAATAACAAAGGCCCCTCAGGGGCCGGCTCGATAGCCCAGTGGATAGGGCGCCGGCATACCACATGGGAGGCCCCGGGTTCGGTTCCCGGGGACCTCTCCTGGCGGGCGGGCCGCCTTGAGAATGGCAAGCCGCCATGGGTGGGCCAGAGCCGCCGTGGGCAGGGCAAGAAGCTGCCACGGACATGGCAAAAGCCGCCACGGGCGGGGCAGGTCGCCCGCGGACGGAGCGCAGCCAGCCACCCGCGAACTGAAAGCCGGACGTGAACGGATGCAGAGAACCGCCCACAAGTGGGGAAAGCCGCGCCTGCGCAGTGACCACTCTCGGCGCGTCGCCGCAGCGGGGGGGAAGGGGAGATATGTAATAAAATAAACAAATCT
>PVKH010028611.1:0-12801 GCA_004027955.1 Chaetophractus vellerosus
AAAAAAATAAGCAAGTTTGACATTTAATAAGGACTTCCAACATGCTGGGAACTGGGCTAAGTATGTTACTTGCCACTTAATCCTCACAACAAACCTAAGGGTAGGTTGGGACATTGTTATCATCTGTCCACTGCAGATGAGTTGGCCAAGGCTCAGAGAGCTGCAGCAACTTATCTAAGGTCACGCAGTTGGTAAGTAGTAAAGCCAGAATTTGAACCCAAGCAGGTTAACTCGAGCCCAGGCCCTTCACTGCCTTTCTCAGTTATCTGTTATACTTATGGTTAGAATTAGAATTGAAGCCACGCTATTCTAACGGCTGCTCTATCTAATCCCAGCATTTAAGAAGGGCCTTATATGTAACAGTTATAAATACAGAAGTTGGTTACACAACAGTTGGATGAACTTAGGCAAGTTACTCAATCTCCCCAAGAGACCAGCAGTATCATATCTTTGGCACCCAGGTGCTGGTTATTAATCTGATTAATTTTTCTCCAAAGCACGGATAATTATAAGTGTAATATTTTTTCCCTGCTGGAACATTTTGAACTTTAAAGGATTCCTAGTATCTGAATAACAATCTTTTACATCTCTGAACCCGAGTGTTTGCAAACTGGGTTCTACAGTGAGTTGTTACCAGGTGATTTGAAAGAAAAGAGTTCTGTCTTGAAATAAGTTTGAGAAATACAGCATACTATTGGAGAGTCTTGTACACATTGACTCATTAAAGACCCTGATAAGTCCTGCATAATAGAAGCCTGTAGATGTATTTGACTATGGAACATTTATTTTGACATTTCATTAACATTTTATAGAATATATTCCCACTTGGGAAATTTGGGCATGGAGCCTTGAAGGCTTTTGCTTTATTGTTTATTTGTTTGGTTAATTCTCAGAAGAATGCTGGCAGATAGCAGGACAGGCATTGTCCTGGAATATGGACCCACTGAGCCTTAGAGAGGTTAGAGTGGCCAACAGCAATGTAGCCATTCATATAGGAAGCTAAAACTGGTAGAAAAACAACCCAAATCTTTTTAATTACTTTTTAATGTAATACTTTAACTTTTAATTAATTTTTAGTTCTAGGAATTTCAGGCACTGGAGTGGTTTGCTACTGACTTCTGGGGGCAGTGGAGCCTTTGGGCAGTCCCTTTTTACACACATGGTTCTTTTCCCAAGACGGAGTTCAAAACTTTTCATTTATTTCCATTTCGGATACTACCACACTTATCCAAATCTTCTCGGCCTTCATAGCAGTCTCCTAACTGGTCTCCCTGTTTCTCTTCTTGTTTCATTAAATGCCATTTCTCCAGCCAACAAAGTATTTTCCATGGAAGAGCACGGCAGTCTTTCTTACAACCTTCTGCAAGCTTCCCTTTTCTTAGAATAAAACAAGCTTGCACCATGTTCTACAAGGTCCTTCCTATTTGGCTCCTCTCCACTATACAACCTCCTTTTATCCCTGTTTCCCTGTCCTACTATACTCTAGGCACACTATTCCCTGTCTTCTTTCTTTTCTCCCTCAGGGCCTTTGCACCTCCCGGTCCCCTCTCCTTAAAGGCTCTCTCTTTACTAGCTCTTTGCAGAGATGCCTTCTTCCCATCCTTAACATCTCAGCTTAAGTATTATACCATAAACCCTTTTTGTCCTTCCTGGTTAATATAACCTCCCCAAACTCTTTCTAGCCTTTTGCACCATCTTTTCCTGTCATAACACAGTTGTTTTTTTCTTGGTTATTTATTGGTTAGCTTGTTTGTTGTCTGCCATCCCTGAATAAAAGGAAAGCTCCACAAGGGCAGGGATCTTTCCTGACTTTCCTGGCTTTCATCATTAGTGAGCCCTTAATAAATAATTTAGGAAATGAATGCATGATGGAATAAATGAATTGGTGAATTATGCTCTCCCAGGGTGATTCCTTGCATCGCATATGACTCGTCTCACTTGTGATCTTTGAAACCATCACTAAGTGGTGGCTCTTTTTCTTGCTCATCAATCACTCTGTTATAGCTCCTCTTGGGATATCATATGTTCTCCCACCCTCTGGGTGATGTGGAAGGCTGGCTGTTCATAACCACCCTAGACACACTCGGAGAGCCCTGGCTCTAAGACGGCTGTTGGAGCTGTTTAAGCCAACCAATTAGTTGACTTCTGTTCTCACCAGAGGAAGCACATAGGTTAATTACCTTCAAGTCTCACCCTCCCTGCGTCCTTATTTTTGTTTTTAGACTTCCCACTGCCAGGCTGCCCTTCTTCAATCTGCTCCTGTCCTTATTAGTTTGTTCCAAGGTAGATTAAGCAGACTTTTTAGCTGTTGATGTGAGCTCTTAAATCCACAAAGAGTAAGTACAGGCCTTGGCTACTGAACAGACTGAGTGGGATGGTTTGTGAGACCTGCTGCATGGGGCTGGGCTGTGTAAAGACCTTCAGCAGTGAAGGCTTATGCTTGTTGTGAGAATTGCACTGTGGAGAAAATTCAGTTTTTAGAGCTCAACTACCTGGACGTGAATCTTGCCTCTGCCATTTACCAGGTATGTGACTAGGAATGTAACTCAGTATCTGTGTCTCAGTTTCCTTATCTGTGAAATAGGAATAATTATAAAACCTTCCCATCTGTCAAGAGGTAATATATGTAAAACATTTAATTCAGTATTTGGCATCTACAAAGCACACAAAGTATGATTTGGGAAATAATAAACAATGACATTTCTTTGACATGTCTTTGAACTCATAAGCTAATTTGTATTCAATTTCAAAAAAAGCAAGATACAAAAGCAAGCAATTTCCCCCCATTTAAGAAGACTAATGGATATGCCAGCCAGTAGACATAAACCAGGCAGAGGGTATGGTCCTTGCCCTCAAAGAGTTTAGAATCTAGCTGGGGCAACAGAATATTCATATGAGACAAAGACAGTTCTAAGTAAAAATACAATGAATTGTATGAGCGAGGAAGTATGAAAAGACAGACATTTCTGTGGTCACTGTGGTCAAGACTGGCCTCATGGAGAATGTGGGAATTGAGCTGAGCTTGGAACAAGGGTGAGATATACTTGAAATGACAAGCATGATGATGATATGCTGGTTGATTGAGTGGAATAAAGGGACAGCTAAAGGGGGTTGACCTTGATATTCAACGTAAGTCATACAACCAAGATCACCAATATATACTAATCGAATACATTTCATGTAGAAGACACTATGCCAAGCACATCTCATTTAATCTTCACAACCACTTGAAGAGGTTGTTACTCTTGGTGTTTCCATTTACCAATGGGGAGACGGTGGCTTTAGAGACGATTATAGGACTCAGAGGAAAGCTTTCAAGAATGGCATGTGCAAAAGGGAAGAATAAGTATGGGGTGGAGGGGATCCGAGGGTCTGAAGGGGAAAAAGGGCTCATAAGTTCCATAAAAGACACAGGGGTTTAATGGCAGATACTCAAGTTGCATTCAAATTCTTAGTGGTGTGAATTGCTACCACTGCCATTTCTTTGGCAACTATAAATTACAGGTCCATACAGCTCCTTTTTTAGCCACTGTCATTTAGAAAGACAGAAATTTATTTCCAGGTTGTTGTTTTTACAGGTTGAGGACTGGTTGGTTCTTGTTGTTGGTAAGTGTCAGTGACCTGCTGGAACTTAACCAGATAACATTTTCTTATAGTCAGAGTATTTAAATTGGTTTTAGCTTAAAAAAAATGACATTTAGAATGTTAGACCTTCCTCAGTACTTCTAAAATATCTGTTTGTTTAAGCAAACAAGTAATTATAGACTCAATGCTGTATATTTGCAAAAGTTCTAGGTGCTGGGGAAGATATAAGAGGCAGAGTCTCTAACCAGGAGCTTACGCTCTTGTTAGGAAGACAAGGAAATGAATCCTGACTCCTTTTTCTTAGTCTCACAAGATATAGGTTTCAGTTGAGATGAGTTTTGGCTTCAATTAACAGAAACCCCAAATAAGAGTGGCTTAAGGAAGGTAGAAGTTAATTCTTCTTTTACATGGCATGGAGCTTGGAAGTCACCAGTGGAAGGATCCATCAAAGCTCCTTCTGGCTCTCTGCTCTGCCATCCTTAGTATGTGGTTTCCATCTGCCAAGTTGCTTCCGATTATAATTTGTCTCTGACCTTTCTGTCAGTGTGCTAGATACTAAGGACAAGGCGCGGGAAAGCAAAAAGGGCACATTCCAGCCATGTAAGACTCTTTAAAAAAGCTCTGCTGAAAACCTTACCCAACAGCTTCAGATTACTTCTCACTGGCCACACATATATATCATCAAGGGATCTTGGCAAACATAGCTTTTTAGCACGGCACATTGTCACCTATAAGTAAAGGGGCGGAGGGAAATGGATATTGGGTAGTCATCAAGCAATGTCTGCCACAATTCATTTCCAGGGTACAGAGATCTGGCCAAACGAAACCTATCGCTTCTTCCCTTACATTGTCCCAGTGCTCAGCAATGGGGCACGTGCTTTGTATGGCTGAGGTCTTGCATTTGAATTTTGGCATTTACTATATTTTAGGCAGCATGGAGGAACAAGCACAGGCTTTGGAGTCTGTAGAATCTGGGTTCAAACCCCCAACATGGCTATTTATAGTAATATAAACTTGGATCAGTTATATTTTTAACCACACTAAACCTCCATTTTCTTGTTTGTAAACCACTACCTCGTAGGTTTACTTTGAGGATCAAATAATGAATGAATATAAAGGACCAAGCATTGTACATAGCACATAACAGGTGCTTAAAAAATGTCACTGATATGTATTGTATATTCTAAGTTGGAAGTTGGTATTTTAAGAATCAGACTATTTGGGCTTGCTGAATAGCCGTTTCTTTAAACAGGTCTTTCTAATCACATTAGTTGTTTCTCAATCCTTTCAATCTATAAAAAGTTTTCTTTCCCTTTTACATTTAAACAACTCTAGGTACGATGATAGATATGTGTTTCACATTTGGTGGGTGTGTATCTGGGCAATTTTGTTGAAGTCTAATAAATAGACCTGAATATACTTACATACCCTTTAAATAATTCTCAACCAGATGAAGAAAGAGATTGGACTTCAGAAAGATGAACTTGTGCACCTTCCTCTGGTTTTGGCTGATGTTATCTTTTCAAAAATGAGGGAAGTTATAACTAAGGCGGCCTATAATGGACCTTTATTTCTTTCACACTGGAGGATCTCAGGAGTCAGAATTCTACAAATTTATACCATTACAAGTAAACCTAATGCACCGAAGCCCTATTTAAGAGGGAGAAAGTCTTTAAACAAAGGCTTCCCATTAGTGTTCTATTAAAGATGGCACCCCCTACAGCCATTTGTAATGGCTTTGATTTAAATCCAAGTAGTCCGGAAACAGCTCTTGTAAAGCAAGGCACACCCACGGAAGGACAGAGCCTTTTCTCCAAACCAGCAGAATGTGTTGTATTTAAATTAGTGGGGGCAGAAATTATGATCGTTCTGGGGCCGCTGCAGCATTTCTGCTGACAAGTTGCATGCCACTTTTCTGTAGTGACTATTCTTTACCTGGAACAGCTTCTCCATGGCAACCCTTTCACAGGGCGCATTCATTACTTCTCTCTCTTTAAAATGAACACATCAGGGAAGGAAGTGGAATATATATGTTTTGAATTCTTAAATGGAGAAAGAGCGGGAGCATCAGACATTAGGGGGAAAAGCAGAGGCTTTTTCCCCCTTTTTCTTAATTTGCCTCCTTCTTGGATAGATATGGGTCAAAATGAAATGATTAAAAAATCACCTTGTACATGGGATTCACTCTTCCATCAGTGAACAACCTGATGAGATGTGGTTTGAATCAATTAATTTGTATCTCAGTTGGTACTTACTAAGTTTTGGCCCACTGGGTTGCTGAAATTTCAAAGGATACCTCAGTCTCTTTTTCACTTGTTCATTAACAACTGTCATCAGCTACTCGTGCCTGGAGGATTTGGCTGAGGGGGAAAATCTCAGAATTGTGTATTTTCAAGGATGTAAGTGTTCAAAAGAAAAGAGTGAGAGTACCAGAATCATTTTTCATTATGTCAGGGGAGTATCGTTTTCTAAACTCTTTTCTCAACGTCTAGAAATAGGAGTACTTTGTAGGGAAAAAAAACCTCTCCATTCACCTGGGATAAGTTAAAAGGCTCCTCTAAAGAGAAAAATAAAATGAAATAAACAAAAACCCTCCAACATTTGGTCACTTCAAATTATTTCATATAAATGCCCTGCTTTTATTTCTTCCCAAATCTCCTGTTTTCATTCTTTTTTATAATTTTATGATTAAACGAAGGAGGAAGTCCTGACAAGATTAATAACATTCCTTGAATACTTTGGTTTCTTAAATAACTTGTCCCATAGATTATGTTTGGCCCAGAAGGTTTGATTTTAAACCAAGAATGTATATTCCAATTTACAGCATGTCTGTAAGTAGCAACAGCAGTAGGAGAGGGGACAGTGCCGTGCTGCACAATAGAAAGGCCTAGAACCTTACGAGTTCCTAGAGTATACAAAAGCAAACAAAACTAAGACAAGTAAACCTGTTAATGCAGAGGTTTTTCTATTGTGAAATCTTGCCTCTAGGTTTAGGTGAAGTAGAGAGGCTAAAGGAAAAGGATGCATATCACAGAAGTTATGAACTGATATGGATGTCCTTTGTGCCTGCAGCAGTATTTGTCAGAAAGTGAAGGCATCAGCAGTAAATAATGGGAGGCATGCAAGTAAAGGCCCAAATAGCTAATCTTTACATCTAGTAGTTAGGACTTGAAACTTGGTAAAATACTTCCCATAAGAACTGCAGAGAGAAAATGGGAGCTATGATGTTTAGCAAGAAATGACAATATTGCTGGGCTGGTACAAGGGTACTGAAGATGTCCAAATCCATTTCAATTTCATGCCATCCATAGTTACCTGTATTGAAGATACCTTTTTTAATTTTTTTGGTTACATGTCCCCCCCTTTCTGCTTGCTCTTGCTGTGTTCATTTCTCTGCGTTCTTCTGTGTCTGCTCTGTCTCCCCCCGCTGCGGCGATGCGCCAAGTCAGGTCACTGCGCAGGCAGCTCTGCTCTATTTGCGGGTTGGTCTGCTCCGTTCGTGGGTGACTTGCCCTGCCCACGGCGGCTCTGCCCCGCCCACGGCGGCTTGCCCTTCTCAAGGCGGTCTGCCCGCTTTGGAGAGGTCCCCGGGAACCGTGTGTGGTGAACTGGCACCCTATCCACTGGGCTACAGCCGGCCCCCCTGAAGATATCTTTTTGTAGCCAAATATCCTAACTACTGACCAACATAATTAATCTTAGCTCTCAAATTAATGTAAAAAATTGAATTCATTGAACAGATAATTACCTCTTAAAAATTACAGAAAAGAAATTGAAAATGCCTAATGGGTTATATTTGCAAGTAGCAGTGTACAGAAGAGCCCAATAGAACTCCTATTTAGGAAGCATTGGAAGAGTTACAGGGTAGAGACATTTGGTGCCCACCAGTATCCATGTGCTCCCCCACATATTCCAACCTCTCTGCAGCTGGGCTGAGCCATGTGACAGTAAAGGCCAATGGGCTTCAAGGAAAATTGTTGTGATACTTGTTAACTGAAGAATTTAAGGGCCACTGCATATTCCTCTAGGTTTCACTCCCCCTGCCATGGCAATCATTGAAACCACATGTTGAGATGGCTGAGCCACAAGGTAAAAAAAGCCAGGAGCACTGTATGGAGTCGTGGTCCAGAAGTTTCCTATCTTGCATCAGACTTGGTGACTTGTGTTAAGTCAGAGATTCTAGAATTAGTACAATAGACATGAGGTGTTTGTTACTAAGTTTGGTTTTCCTCAGCCATTTTGTTTAGTCCAAAGCAGGGGTTCTTAACCTTTTTGTTCCCCAGACCCCTTTACTAGTCATGTGATAAAAATGGACCCTTTACTAAGTCCACACTATACTGTGTATTATTTAATTAATATATCACACCCCGCACCATACATCCTCAAAGAATAATGTTTTGTTTTTTTTTTTTTAATTTCAATTCGAGCTCATGGATCCCTTATTAAGAACCACGGGTATAAAGGAAGTAGTAAAGCAATTGTTAATACTGTAACTTTTGGAGGTAAACAGAACTGGATTGGAATCTTAGCTCCATCACCTATGAGCTGTGGGATCATGGACAAGTTATTTACTATCCCAGGGCTTCAGTTTCCTCATGTGTAACATAGAAACTCCTTTCATGCAGGCAGATTATATGAAACAAGTCGTGCAAAGCATTTAGCACGGTTCTGATAACACAGTGTGTGTATTCCCCAGTGTTGGCAGTTGTGCTTATTGTTGTCTATTATTATTGATAGCTGTTTTCTGTAGTAGTGTGGTTGCATTTAGCAGGAGCATAATCATTGCAAATATTTTTGGGTTGATTTAGGAAAGTGTTGACATTATGGGAAGTTGCCAGGACTACTGTAATTGAGTCTCTAAATACCACTGCCAGGGGGAGAAATTCCACTGAACCAAGATGGACAATTCCTCTACTTTATGAATTAACTATTCTTGAGTGTCACCATGTAGAAACAGGCAGGCTGTTTTTGTTCTGTAGTTTAGATTTTCTCTTATTTACCTTTAGAATTCTGGGAGCTACCAATATATTTTAATTGTTAAGGACTTTACAACCCATTGGGGAATGCATTTCTACTGAGTTGTAACATCCATTATTATATGATATTTATTTATGCTAACACATGCAAACATTGACATACCAAACACCAGGCCAATTAACCCTAGAAATTAATTGTGTATTTAAATATCAGTAAGAGAACAAATATGCACCATTGGAAGTTTGAATTGGGAATAGGTTCTGTAAAGTGAACACTTTCAATAATATGGCAATGAATAATTCCCCCTGAAACACCAAAGTAATAATGTACTGTAAGCATTGCTTTTCTCTGTAGAATTTGCCAGGAATTCAGTGGGAGACAAGTAACATAATGCAGAAATATTGATTCATTGTGGGCACAGTGAGTCTTGCTATGATAAACACAGAGTCTGTGGTCATTTCCTTTCTCGTTTTCTTTTTTTCTGTGGACTAAATATATATAATTGTTTATCGTAATTAGAAGATTTAGATTGCTTCCTTTTACAGGATGAGCTACAAGATTTCTTGAGCTTCAACAATTTTCTCAAGGCTTACATATCCTAAGGTCTTGGAAAATTTAAGTTCATGCAATTATGTCACCCTCTGGTTTTTGCATTATGATTAAGCCTGGAGTTCAGGAGAGTATAGAAATCCCGTACAATCAATAGCAAGCCTCGTTTTACTTGTCTGCACTCACTTCCTGCTCTGTCTTAATCCATGGAAACTGAGCAGACAGTGGTTAAGCATGCAAGCTCTTTATCTCTAGCTTCACTGCTCACTGGCTATATGTGATCTTGGGCCAAGTCTCTTGGTGAGCCTCAGTATTCTTATATGCAAAACGGGGATAATAATAGTTCTTAACTCATGAGATGGCTGTCAGAATTGAGTGAAGTAATGCATGTAAAAGTCGAAGTCCTCAATAAATCCTTACTGTCATCCAAGTCAGCTTTCCTGTGGTTTCATTGGGAACATATTCACTCTTGCATCTGAAGCTGCAGTGAATAATACATCATAGTCTTATGTTCCAGCCTGTCATCCACCTATTTATTCACTGCTCAGGTGGGAGGGTAATTTGGTGTCAACAGCACCTGCTATTGATCACCAAAGTTGATTCAGGAGATTCAACCAGCTTGGGGTCCAGTGCCTTTGTTTGCTCATTGGATAGAAGGATGATCTATTCCTAAAGCTCTGAAGGAAGGACCTGAGCCTTCTTTAGAGGTAGCTGGGTGTGATACTCTTTTACTGGAATATCAAAACATGCCCCATTCTCCAGCAAGCCCTTCCAGATTAAACCACAGAACTTTCCAGTTGACAATCATTCCCTTTCCTCCTCAGTCATCTTGAATGATATCCAATACATTTGGATTGTACATTCCTTAATGCAGAGAGTGCAGTGTGTCACCAATCTCATCCTCTTCCTTGCAGACATTTTTGAGTGCCTACTCTGTGCTAGGCCCTGTGTTGGATACTTTCCTGTCACTCACTAGAGTTGTGACCTTGGTCAAGTTCTTGAACCTCTTGTGCTATTACTGTGAAATGGAGATAATAATGGTACCTACCTCAAGGAGGTGGTTATGAGGAGTTGATGCATTAAAATGTATAAAGCATTTAGAATAGTGTGGGGCATATTTTAAGTGCTCGATGGGTGGTAGTCAGTATTACTATTATCTCCATTTTATAGTCTCAACAGGTAAAAAATCCATTTTGCCCAGGATTTTAGAAGCCAATCTGCCTACCTTAAAATCTCAACGTTTAGCCCCTTTACCGCCCACCCTACACAACTATGAATCCAGTGACCCATGGTTCTTAATAACTACTTCTTTTCTAGTGGAGTGAACCCATTGACCTTAGCAAACCTGTGTTGGAGACAGGGCAGAAATTTGTGCTAGTAGAAGTTCACATTTCTGCCTACCTATTGGGTTACCAGATCAGAGATTTATGCTTAGAATTCCTTATAGTTCTGGAATAACTTTAAAAAGGAGCCAAAGGTAAGTGGCTGGCAGGACTGGTGAGACTTTACTTTTCTCATGCAGCCAAGCAGCTGCATTAGGGATAGGCAACATGACCCAGTGTACACATTTCCAACATGGACATTTTTCAATGAGACTTAAATAGCGCACAAAACCTTTTTCCAGCCCAACTCTGCATAATCTACTCCCATTTGCAGCCCTTGCTCTACTCAGTTCCATAACCACCCACATTATATGACAGGAAGGAAGAAGGTAGTTGGGCCCTTTATCAAAAATTAATACTTGGAGTGGGAGGTCAATAAGTTCAGAGTATGCTTCTAGTTCCCCTTTTCCTTGTAACTCCTCTGTTCTTTCTGTCTACCTGGTTCATGTCCATTGCCAACTGGAGGCGTAGGCACACCGCCCAGACCAGACCCAAACAGACTTAATCCTGAGACTAACACCAGAGTTATCAGGAAAGATGGGCTATTGCTCTGCTGGACTTAGCACTGTAAGGATGTATGCTTAGAGCAACCCAGCGCCACCGCTACAGAGGGCCTCCCTGAGAGCGAAGACAACACCAAAGAAAGCCAAGCCAGGAGATGAAGGGAAAAATGTTCCTGATAATCTTATTTGATCAGCTGGATCCCACCTGACCTGAAGCTTTCCACTGGGATTTTCTTCTATGATGATGGTTGACCAATGTCTTCTTGGTTATTCCTTTAAACAGTTTTAGTTGACATTCAATGAGGTGCCATTGCAAGGGATTAGTTCAGCAAATGTAATTCTGGTTCTGAGATGTTTGCCTTCCCAGGCTGCTTTTACCTTCTTATGAGCACTTGGCATTGTGTGAGACTCCATCAATATCTGTGAAGCATCTAAGGTTCTTGAGCTTCTTGACTCTTGGGTTCTCCCCTTCCAACCCTAGGTTAGCAGAATTACCTGGATCCCACATGTCATATTGGAAAAAGGCAAAAAAGACTTCTAAGACAAGGAGAACACAGATCATTTCCAGGGTTTCATACATGAGGAAATGTTCATAATTAATGGAAAATTGCTTTCTCTCTCATGCGAGCCTCTCAAAATTTCAATAGGGAGGTATTAATATCAATTTGTATTGCATATGGGTACATGTGGAATTTGAAGAAGTTAAATAAGTTACCCAAGATCACACACAAAAATATCTAGTATATCTGCAATTCAAAACCATATAGTGTTTTTTGCACGTGATAGAAAGTAAAGCTGGGAACTTGTGACCATCTTCATGCAGAAGTGCTTTTAACCCAGAACTCTTATGCTTGGCTATAGAGCGCAGAGTTCTCCTTCCATTCTGTTTCCAGGCCGCACAGAGGATCTACATTCCTTGGTTAGACTTATGCGTTCTTGCAATTGCTGGGGGTGGGAAGCCTTTCTCCAGACCTCAGCTGCAGATGCTGCCCACCCAGCCATCTGTGACAACAGATTTGTGTGTTATCAATTAAAGTCTTAAGGAAGTTGATGAAACCTCCTACTCTAACAGGATGGGCTAAAGAAGTTCCTGTTAAACCAGAAATGGATTGTGTCAGTGATGGTGGGTCTGTTGGTAACTTTCCAAAAATACTTTAATTGCACCCAAAGCCATGAATTGCTCAGCTCTAATTCTCTTTAAGGCTTGCCTCTCTGAGGTGGCTTGCTTCCATGGAGTAGACCAGTACATAGCTAAATAGAATTACCCGGGAGCCAGTGTAGCTCAGTGGTTTGAGTGCCTGCTTCCCATGTGTGAGGTCCTGGGTTCAATCCCAGGTACCTCCTTTGATTTAAAAAAAAAAAGACTAAATTAAAAATAAATAAATAAATAAATAGAATTACCCTTGTGGAAAGCAAAGCAACACACACAATTTGGAGACTATGCTCTTGTGATTTTCACTTTGGGGCTCACTTTGGAAACTTCTATTATTTTTTTTTTTAATCTATAACATTTTCATACTTATGGCATGTATGAAGTGTTTTGAGTGTTTTGAGTGCATAAATATTTATAATCATAAATTCCTATTTGCTTCAACTTCTCTGGAAGACTCTCCCTTCTCTTTAAGATACCTCTCCCAGGATTCCCCCAAATATTAAGTATACCAAATAGCCTTTAACCTTAAAACAGATTGTCTTGAACACATGCCCCTAATTTTGTCATGATCCATTTTGCTGTTTTTACATAACTAGATCACTTAAATTTTTATATATAGATCTGGAAAATATATATTGAGCTTATATGATAC
>PVKH010028612.1:0-12809 GCA_004027955.1 Chaetophractus vellerosus
CTTCTCTGCTGTTCTGGACTACCCAGATCTCAGCCCCATCCTGCTGCCCACCCCTCTGACCTGTTGACCACTGCTTCCTCCATCGAGCTGACCTCTGGCTTCCTCGGCCCTTTTTTTTTTTTAACAATTTATTTTTTATTTATTTATATATCCCCCCCTGGTTGCTTGTTCTTGCTGTGTTCATTTTTGCTTTTGCGTTCTTCTGTGTCTGCTTGTCTCCCCCTGCCGCGGCATCCCGCCGAGTCAGCTCACCGCGCGGCAGCCTGCCTGCTCGCGGTGGCCTGCCTGCTCGCGGCGGCCTGCCAGCTCACGGTGGCTTGCCTTGCTCGCGGCGGCTTGCCAGCTCACGGCGGCTTGCCTGCTCGCGGTGGCTTGCCTTCTCGAGGCAGCCTGCCTTCTCGAGGAGGCTCCGGGAACCGAACCCGGGGCTTCCAATGTGGTAAACCAGGGCTCTACCAATTGAGCCACAGCTGGTTCCCTTCCTTGGCCCTTGATCGCATCTGAACCAGGCCCAGCCTCTCTCCCTGGCACTTACCAGAGTCCCCACTGGGTTCCCTCTGTGTCCAGGAATCAACCTCCAACCCACATCACCTTTTGCCCTGTCAGGAAAATTTATTTTGATCCACTTTCAAGAACTGGCAGACTTTAAGACTTTAGGGTTCTGTCATCGATGAGGATATCCATGTGGATCATGCGCATGTGAGGACTTCCTTCCCCAGGTGTGCACAGGGCAAGAGCCAGGCCTTCCTACCTGTTAATAAAGTGCAGTGGTCCAGAGAGGAGCTGCACAAGAGCAGGAGCCAGCCCAATATTCAGAGAGGAAGTCATCGTAATTGGCTGATTAGAGAAGGGCAACGTGAACGTTATTTTAAAGGCGTCGGGTCACGTCGTGCCGTGTTCCGGGCATCCCTTAAATGGCTTTCCTGGCACCCCATGCACAGATTAGGATATGTAATATTTTCTGACTAGTGCGCACTTTTACAGATGGGGAAAGTGAAGTAGTTGCCCAAGGCCACAGCTTGTCATGGTAGAGCTGGAATTTGAGCAGAAGGCATCTAGTGCCTAAATCCATGCTTTTAACCCCTACATTATGCTGCCTCTCAAAAGAAGAATTCCAGTCAAATACCTTGTAATCATAATTGTTTTTATTTATTTGCTTGTTTTAGACTCTAAAATCTTTTAAAATTTAGAGGCTACTCCAAGCAGGTCACTGGCTGTTTCCAAGTGTTACAAGAATGAAGAGTTTAGGAATCAGAAATAAGGAAGGAGCTTTTGAATCAGTTCATCCAGGCTTAGTGCCTACAATCCAAGAAAAACATAAATTAGATCAAAGGTTCAATAGTTCCAGGGTTCTAATCTGACTCTTAATCCATGTTTGGGCAACTGGGTATAGAACAATCTAGAATGATCTGCTCTGGACTTACCAAAACACTCAATTACTGGATTTTTTTTTTCTATAACTGGTTTTTTAATATAGGGATCACTATGAACAAAATGCTCAGAGAGCATGGGTTTGGTTTTTGGTTTTGTTATGTAAAGAAACTTCTAGTGGCTGTCTTGAGTTAGTATAGTTTTGACCCAATCTTCACCATGCAAATGACGTTCCGAGTGAGGACTGGTAGATGCTCCCATAGCTTCCCACCAAATTCTTGATGGATTCTCGAAAGGATGACTGTAAAAAAAAAAATCAAGAACGTGGTAGTCCCTGAAATTTCTGGTCAAATACAGTTTTGCTGTTGATATTTTGTGTACCTACTCTATGTTGAGTGTCAGATGGAAACAGGTTGACATGGGTGTCACCTTCATGAAACCGCTCAATAGCCATTAGATGAGCACACGAGTTAGGTGAAGAACCCTCTGGTACGTGGTACATACAGTCAATTAAATTTTAGCCACATCTATTGAGCCCCCTTCTGGACAAGACCTGGCCAGGCCAGGTGATGTGAGTGAATCCAAACAATGTAAGACACAACCTAGCTGACTCTGACATAAAGCAAACTGAAGCACTGCAATATCACAGAACTTGTCAAAATCAGCTCACTGGGAGATGGTGATCGCCTGGCACGTGCACTCCCGCGTTCCCCTCTCGAAGCCATGGCAGACATTGCCCATTGATCCCAGGACTCGTTCCAATGACGGCAGAATTAGCTTTGGGGAATAATAATGCCTGTAAGCATCTCTCTCATTTGCTTGTGATTCCTTCCTCAATGGAAGAGAGAGGAATGGGCTTACAGCTGCGAGCACCCGTTGTGTCATGGGCAGAAACAGAAACAGAGACCACAGTGGAAAAGATTGGGACTTTTCTGAGAGTCTGTTTTTAGGGTAGCCAAGTTTCCAAGATAGCCATTTTTAAAAGTTATGGTAGATTCATGTGCACACCTTTGGAACTTCAGCGTTGGTAGGAGACTACTTACTGCTCCCCTCACGGCTCTTTCCACTGCACCAGTTTGCTGGGAAGCGTGCGCTGAGAACAGCTACTCTGGAGGCTTAAAGTCCAAAGGAGCAAGCTAACCAAGTGAAACCGCCTTAACTCACCGAGGAGGGACGACCCAATTCAAAGCAACCCATCTGTGTCCCTGCACATTCCTGAGCAGCTACGCGTGTTCTTCCTTAGATGCTTAGGTTTCTTGGTCAAGAAGTCAATTAGGACACACGAGCCAATGCATGTGGGTTGTGCCCCTTCCGAATGTGAGTAATGCAGGCGTGGCCGGCCTCCCTGGCAGGCTTTTGTGCTCTCACCCTGCGCCAGTCTCGGTGCAGCCCTGCAGCTCGTCTTTACATCCTCCAAGAGAAAATCAGTGAGAAGTGGGACAGCTTACTGAAGCTTCTTTACGGTCCATGTCAGTCTCACTTCCAGCAGCTAGTGCAGAGCCTGGCACACAGCAGGTGCTCGGTAAGGATGATTGTACCAATAAATGAATGGATGCATGAGTGAATGAATGAAAATGCAATAGAAGTCACCATTACACGTCCCTGCTGGCCCTCCCAGAACTTCCCTTCAGCCATGGGCTGCCTTCCCCTTCTGAGCTTCTCTGAGATGGCTTTTCCTGAGCCCAGGGTCTCCCCATCCACACACCCCATAGCCGATGTCTCCTTTTTCTCTGCAGAGTTATTGGCTCTCTCCCAGGCCATCCCATACCCATCACTTCACCGGCAAAGGACCCTCTTTAGGATCTTTCTTCCTTAGAAATCAGCAAGAGAGTTGTCAATAACCAAGAACTTTGTCCTTGCAGGTAAAATTTTCCTGTCTTTCATATAATTGTCATCTTTCAATTCCCAATATGGAATAATCTCTTTTAGGGCAAGGGACCTTGCCTTGTCCTTGTATTTCGATGTGGTCTGAGTGTGTTTGTATAGGTGGAGGGGGTGAGTATTAATATACTCTGTAGAGAGATGGCTCTCTAGATGGTTTGACTCTAAGAACAACCTAAGAAATATTGATATTGTGTATAAATATGAATGTGTTGGCAATTAGAAGGAAATAAGCACTTGCCTTATTTCCCCATAGACAGAAGGCCTCTTAGAAGAAGTGGGATTTCATGGACTTAGAGCAAAGAAAACATGAGTGCTTAAGAACATAATCTAATGCATATAAACACATTGATTTAGGCAGCCTTTGCTAAAGTTCGCTAATTCCTTCCAGTAGCACACAAAGAGAAAGAGGAAATTTCTATTTTGCTACTTCTTTTATCCTTCTACTTCTTACAAACTTTCCCCCATCCCCCTCCTCCTCCCCTACACATATGCACACACAGAAACACATGGAAAATGTACGAATGTCATACGATAGAGAGTTCAACAAAGTCACAATTATATGATTTATGGTTGAAAAATCTATTTTTCTTTATCCATTTTCTATTTAAAAAGTCAATTCCAATAGCTTAGCTCCTTCTCAAATACATTTTGTGTGGTAATATTGTATATCTCCATTCCATTCCTTGGAACTTAATTTTTATTTTATTTTATTGACACTGCTCTATTGGAATGTGTATTGCTTGAGCCCCCACAGAGAGCCGAGCAGGTGTGAGTGGAGCAAAACATCTTTTGTTAATAGAACAGCACCCTGGGAGTTCATGGAGACTGTAATTTCAATTGCTTTTATGAAGATTCTGTAAATTCCCGTGCTGTGAATTTTGAACACAGCTTGTGAGATGGACAGTCTTTAACACAAGCCAAAGATATGGTTATTTCTAGGACTGTAATAAAGGTTCTGCGTTCTTTCTTCCAAAAAAAAAAAAAATAGATTCAGGTATTTAATTAGAATGTTTAAGCTGTAGAAAACCAAGTTAACTTTGCGTTTGGTTCTCGTCGCCGAAATGGAGATCTTCCTGTGATCAGCCAATGGAGAGACTGGCTTTGGGTAACTTCCTGGGTAGCTTCCTAAAGGCAGAAGGAGAGCTCACCCCACCTTCATTTGGGCCTAGAATGACTTCATAGCAGGTTTATGTTGACGTGTCTTGGAGTGGGCACAGGGTTGTCATCCATTCCCAGCCAAGTTTATGTTTAGAAACCAGGGAACAGGTCCCCTCAGTTTGAGGAGGTGATGCATTAACCCTCTGTCCACCCTAGTCTTCTAACACCAGCTGCTGGGGAGAGTCTAGGGATAAGGCCAAGGCCAAGGCCAACTTTCCTCCTTGCTGGGGCCAGATGCAGATGGTGTTACACTCTCCCAAGCTGGAAGGAAAGACGTAAGCTTGGGATATTACAAAATTGCATGTGTCATTAGAAAAAGATGTCAGAACGCTTTATTTAAAACTTTGTTTTCTCAGGTTGTATTGCCCAAGTGTATCTTGGCATAGACAACTTTAGCTTCAGAAATTCCAAGGCGTATAAAGAGTTTCACATAGCCGAAGCTATTATATTTGGTTATATGCCACTAACACCTTTTCCCCCTTCTTTCTTTCAGAGGAGTAAAGTGATGACTGAATTTCTACTCAAAAATTCATTCTCTTCTCTTCACACCATAGGGTCTATTCTCCACAGGATCATTTATCTGCTCAAAAAAAGAGAAAAAATGTAGAATTCATGATTGTATTGGGAGCTTTGGGGATTTCTCAGAGAAGGCCTTTAATGTCACAGCTTTCACCATTCCAGGACAACTTTCAGAGGAATCATCTAGCAGTCTGTCCTGGTAAACTTGCCAAATTGCTCATACTTGGCTTGAACCCATGGGCCATCCATGCCCATCTTGGCACTATGGGCCAAGAGAGGACACTTGACAGCAGCCGAGCAACTCATTCCATATCCAGGATACAGGAGGTGGTTCAAGCTGAGGATAAACTCTTGTCAAGTTTCAACTGATAGCTACAAATTTTCACATCTACTTAATCATGCTGAAATACAGGCTACATGTACAGAAGAACAAGTATTACCTCCTATAGACATAAACCTGCATGGTTTCCTATACTATTCAGCAACACAGTGGAAAAGTATTACGAGGTCTTTGGTTATTTGTTCCCCCAACTTCTCCATCAGACCCTTAAGGGGCCTTGATATCCTTTTTGAGGTTTAAAGGTTCTGATCGACTTGCAAATGCTCCTGTACATCTGTGACAGTCTGAAGCCTTTTTTCAGTCCCTGAAAAGATCATGTGATTGAAGCTAATCCATTCCTGTGGGCACTGGGAACTTTGATTGGATCCGATTCAGTTGAGGGAGTCTTTGATTGGATTGCTTCAGTGAGGCTTGACCCAGGGTGGGTCTTGGTCCTCTTGCTGGTGTCCTTTATAAATGGAGGACTGAAAGCAGAGACACACTGAAAAAGCTGCAGATACACTGAAAGAAGGCTGCCTGGAATCACTGGAGCACAGAGACATGGAAAGAGGCCCCCAAGAGGCTTGGCCCATGGAGCAGCTTGAGGCTGAAGAGACGAGGCCCAGAGGAGAGGAGAGAGAAGTGCAGACGTGCGTGCTTGACTGCCCACAGCTGTCGCTCCGAGAGAAGGCAACCTTAGGTGATGCCGCCATGTGCCCGATCGCCCACAGCTGCAGCTCCGTGAGCCAGCATCTCTCGATGCTGCCTTGATTTAGACACTTTCATGGCCTCAGAACTGTATGCTTTTAACCTAATAAATTCCCATTATAAAAGCCAACATATTTCTGGTAAAATAGCAAACTAGGACAACATCTCATAAACTTCACTGGAAACACAGGGCCCTCAGGGCAGGAAACGAATCTTATTCTCCCAGGAGCCAGTCCTGGCCTGTTACCTCAGCACGTAGAAATTGGCCTCCACAAGCCTTGCTTATTTCCACAGCTACATTACCTCAGCCTTTCAGTTAGCACCAGCAATGTGGGGGTTTAATTTTGGTCCCGTTGGCCACAGTGGATGAGAACATTGGTTTAAAAAAATAATCAATGGGAGTGAGTCAAAAGAGCGGTGTTCAGTGTAATGACGGGCTGTATAAAATCAGTCGAGAGCAAGAGATACACCACGTTGCTCTCGGTGAGACCCTGCCACCAGTCCAGGGTCTGAGTGATCTGCGGTTACAAACACGCCAGCAAGATGGTGCGACCCCTGGGTGGCGCCCTCTGGTGGTGGGGGTGGGAACTAAGCCCCCGCGAGCTCCGCTGTGCCCTTATTGCAGCCCTCCCCGTCACCTGGCCACTTTCCACAGGAATGAAAGCCACCTCCGGCGCCGGACGGAAAAGAAGGAGCTGTGTTCGGAGTTGGGCAAGCTGGGTCAAGGTGAGGGCTGCCCTGAACGAGTCCTGGCCCCTCGGGGAAGTCACTGTCACTCCCAGAGCCTCGTTTCTCCCCAGCCCAGGGAGAGATGCCCTGCCCCGTGCCTGGCTCCGCCATCCCGCGCAATATCGCCGCCAAGCTGCTCCGCTCTAGCCGCACAACCAGCCTTCCCCCGCCAGGCCAGGGAGGAGCGGGAGACGGGGAGCTCAAGGGCAGGTGGGGGAGGCTTCTGGCGAGGCCTCAGGAACCCACACGGGGCCTGGGAAAGCGAGGCTGCTGGCTGGCTCGGCCTTCTACCCCGGGAAGGACGGGCGAACCTGCCCTGGTGGGAGCTGGCGGGCCCCGGGCTGGTGTGGCGCTGGGGTGCTCAGGCGGGTCCTTGAAGCGCTCGGCCTGCGCAGCCCCCTCTCCCTCGCTGACTGCAGAAATGCTGGGCTGAGCTCCGGGAAGGAGCGCGAATCGCAGTCATTTGGGTAAACAGATTCACATTTATGTCTGATTACCAGGCAGTAAAACAACGATTATGTGTGTTGGGGACGTTGTGATTGTAATGAGGTTTATTCGATTATAACACCACAGCTTGTTCGTGCATGCTCACTCTTCAAAGCTCTTGGGAAAAAATTGGACCATTATTCTCATTGATAGTCCCTGTAACACCCGGATTTCTAGAAAATAAATAATAAGACCTCAACTAGTGGTTCCTCAGCATTGATGTGTGGAGCATTTGTTAAACTGCAGCTCCCTGGGTCCTGTCACCAGGAATCCTGGTTTAGTAGGTCTGCACTGCTAACAAGTCACCAAGTGATTAGCTACAAATGGGGAGAGTGACCTAAACTGCATCCCTCTGTCAGGTCCTGTTTCCTAAATGCCTGGGTCCATGTTCAGCCTTGACTGGTTCTTCCTGAATCACCCAGGCCAATATTCTTCCCGTCTCCATCTCCAAACTTAACATGTGCTGCTGAACATGTACCTCCCAAGCACCAACCCAGATTCACAGGCAAACATCATCCCTGGGCATAAGATCGCACCTTGTGAGCCTGACTTCCAGTCTTTCCTGTCCAGTCCTTTATCTTTCTCAGGCAAGGGGCTAAAATGGGTGTCCCGAATGTCTCTACCTGTTACGTTATTTGTGTTTACATATCCAGTAATTCTTTGGGAAATTGCCTTTGGGTTCTAATATGGGGTTCCAGAGTTGCTTTCCCCCTAGCATGGCTCCAGGGCTCCTGGGCCTCCCCACACTCCCAGGGACCATGGAGATAGGGGGCTCTGGACTCCAAACATCTAGAGAGAGGCGCATAAAGAAGTGGCTCACCAGCTATGGGGCAGGCCCCCCTGCAGCTTGGCCTCCAGCCCGCCGTCCCCTGGGCTACTTCTCTGAAGGGTCAATTCCTTTCTTTTCTTCCAAGAATTCTTGGGAGTGTCCCATTGCTTTGATTTCCATTGCGCCCACCTGTTCCTTGGGATCAAGGTTTCCTTCCTTCCCTGGCTCCTAAGCCTTTGGGATCAGCCATAAATACCCTCCCACTCTCCAACTCCCAAAGTAAGCCACAATCCCTTAATCCTTTTGAAGTTGGAAACAGCTGGAAACAGGCTGAAGGGGAAAAGAGCAAACAGAAAAACATGGATTTCGAAGTCTGACATCTCACAGGCCACTTTGTTCCCTCGGGCTCATTGGCATGTAACTAGAGACGGCCTCCGTGCTTCCCTTCAGCTTCCTGTCCCAAAGTGTCTCTCCTTCAACCCCAGGGCTGGTCCTCCCCACTTCAAAATTCCCTCTTCTGATTTCATTTGGTTATTTTATTTCATGCCCCCTTCACATACACCCGCGCCTGCCCCCAGGAGAAAGGGAACCTGCTAAGATACTAATGATGGCATTGAGGTTGACAAAGGACATCAGAAAGAGCCAGTTACATTTTAGGAAAATAGACTGTTCTTCCAGGATTTTTTTTTTTTTAATCCCCAAAATGCTACATTATCTTACCTCCCAGGAGCCTGCAGGTATGAAAGCCCAGTGGGGCCTGCAGGGCTGGTGCTTGTGAAGAAGGGGAAATGGCAGATGGCACAGAAGCCGAGGACTTGGGAAGCCATGGTTTTTTTCTGTTGCTTGCTTCCCCTTCCTCCCTGCTTTGGCTAACAGATAGCTTTCTCGCAGCTGCTCCCTCCTAATTTCCTGGCTCTGCTGGTGCTTGGAGGAGTTTCGTCTGATAATTAGGGGATATCACTAGCCCACAGAAGTGAGTCACCTCCACCCATGTACCCGTCGCAGCAGGGAAGGCAGCATTTTCAACGACTGTGCAGTGCAGCAGGTACACGTGCAGCGGCAAGACCGGCAAGACCTGGGTTCAAATCCCAGTCCTGCAGTTTACCACTTACACGACCATGGGCAAGTGCTTGAACCTTTCTGTGCCTCAGCTTCCTCATCTGTGAAAGAAGGGGTAGTAAAAACCTACCTCAATGCTTTCATTCAATTATAATTTCCTTCCAGATGGTCAAAAGCTAAATATTTCTTAGTTAATGGCTTTGTGACTTTTCTAAACATTTACAGAATTTCTTAACATCATTTTGGTCATGTTAGATGACTTAAATGCAAAGTAACCCATATGCAATCGATAAATAGGGTATGAAATTAGTATGGCCAGGAAACTGCATCTTTTTCTAGACAAGGGCAGCTGCTCCATCAGCCATACAATTATAACCTTTGTCAGGAAAGGATAAAAAGAATTAGCTTGGTTGCCACACTAGCAGCACGATTTGGACTGCATTTTTAAGAAAATAAGTAGGTGCCTGCCCTTGGGGCCTCCTTCCCAGAGCAGGGAAGCCCAGCCTTGCCTGGCTCTCACCTTGGGGCACGTTGTAATGCCTCCCTCGCCCACCTTACCAGCAGCCCCACAGGCTCAACCCCTGCCTGCTCGGTGCTAATGGAAATGTTGCCAACGCTGCCCCTCTCTTGAGTGGTTTTAATGTCTGCCCTGGCTCTAGACAAGCTGGGCTGCCTAACTGGGCCCTGGAGGTTATTATCCCAAGAACCATTTGTTGTTTTTATAGAGCTCTGATTACAAAGTCACATAGTTCTGAGCGGTCTGCTCCAACCTTATTTTAATTTTTAAAAAAATAATCTCTGCTTCTTTTGGGCCACAGTTTTGCAGAACACATGGTTTTGTAAGAAAACACATAGCAAATAAGAGCAGAAACACCTGTATTATTATCAGTACCTTGAAGACACATTTCAGTGCTTAACTCCAATGAGTCTACACTGTTTTTGTAAATGGATTCCAAGCCCTTACTTTAAATCTTGAAATTACTGAAAAGAAAAATTAGGTGTTCATTTGCCTGGAGATGAGAAAGTGTTCTAATATCCTTTTACTTAGGTAGTATTGACCCAGTATTGACTGGTTTCTAAGATCAATTGGAGTTACCATCTAGACTTCAGTTTATGAACTATGTATTGGTAATACTTCTATATAACCACTTTATTTGCCACAGTATATTTGTTTACTGTCTTATAGCTTCTCTTCCTTTCTCTTTCTCTTTCTCCCTCCCTCCCTCCCTTCCTTCCCCTCTCTCTCCTCTCCTCTCTCTTCCTTCCTTTCTCTCCCTCTCTCTTTCAGAGGAAGACTAATTTTATTAAAATCTGTTCTTAGTGACTGTTTTATTTCCAGTATTGCCATTATAGTCCATCATGCTAATATAAGAGAACAATTTATATTCCTTGAAGAAGAAATAAAGAAGATACATCATTTTAGTAATATGAACTTAGAGCACTCTGTCTTTCAGTGTTTCACCTATAAGGCCTCCATTCTTTGTCATGTGACGTGTGATTCATTTGCTCCAAAATCAAATCAGAAAAACTTAGTTGATGATCATATAGAATACATCCTCTGCTATGAAATACATACACATCAAAACGCTGTTACCACATTTATCAGACACTTGCTCTTTTCTTTACATAAATCATTTAAATCATAATAGTGTCTAACAAATTAGTAGCCCACGTGTATTTAATGCTTACTCTGTGCCAAGTACTCTTCTTAGCAATTCAGTGGTATTAATTTACTCAATCCTCGAATCACCCCCTAAAAGGTCAGTGCTGTTATTATGCTCATTTTTCAGGAAAGGAAAATGAGGCACAAAAGGGTGCATATGCCTGAGCTCATACCGCCAGCGTGTGAGAGAGTCGACATGGAAAGCCAGGCATTCAGACTCCCAAGACTGCAGGCAAATAGCCCTCGTCGCCACAGGCTCCCCAGAAAAGGCGTCTTCATTCCCATTATGTGCTGGAAGCAGCAGAGGCCTGGTAAGCCCCTTGTGCAAAGTCATAGACGTTAGGCGGTAAAACGGGGATTTGAACTTAGGACTGTCTAATTTTTCATTTTCTGTTTTCTCAGTTCCTTTGGATTCCCTTGCTTCTTGCATATTTTTAAGACCTTGGATGGAAAAGCCTCAGTGCTTTTCATTCATTGCTTTTGATTTTGCATATTTATCATTTATATATAAAGTGTATGGAAAAATAAGTCTCTAGTTTAAACAGGGTGTTTTAGTTTAAAAAAAATTACTTTAAAAGAGTTCGCAAAAGGAGTTCTTAAAAGTGCAAATACTTTTTTTTCCTACTTTAAAACTCTTCTGAACTGGCAACATTTTGGCAATACCTGATAGCTTTTTCCCTTTTTCTCATTAAAATTCTCACAAAAAGAAACAAAAAGAATGAAAGTGGAAACTGAGGCTGAGAAGACCATACGCAAATACCAGTGTGATTTTTCGTGACCCATATCATTCAAAGGGTTCACAGAGGAGCACATTTTTGCATTAAGAGCTGCACACGTCGCTCCCTAAGGAGATGAGACGTGCTTCGGACTCACCTATCCTGTTACTGTAACACACGAGATTGGCACTAACCAAAAAAAACAAGACCTTGCCCTAATTTTTTTATTGCAAATGACATTTTTATAATATAAAATTTGGCATTTTAACCATTTTTAAGTGTGTAACTCAGTGGCATTAATTTCATTTACAGCATTGTGCTGCTATCATTACCGGCTCTTACCGTTCTGTTCCCATTGAGCAATAACTCTCCAGCCCTCCTCCCCTGGGAGCGTCTAGGCTACTTTTGATCTCGAGGATATGTCTTAACTTCTGAACCCGTAAAAGCCAGACTTCTGCCTTCCACCCACCAGTCAGCCTCTGTTTTGCATGTTGTCAATCTCTTCAGCTATTCATCTATAGCCGGAGTGGTGGTGGAAGGTGGGAGGGAGGGAAAGGGTGGGGTGTCAGAGAACCAATTTGGCAGGTCCCCTTGGAAGAAGCCATTCGCAGATAAATGGGTGTGCTGTTCCCAGATGAAAGGGACAGGCGTGGCGAAACCCAACCCTCCAGTCCCCAGGATCTGCCGGACTCCGTACGTGAGCTGGGTTCTCCCTGTCAAACCTATCCTTCCATCTGGATAGGAGAGGGGGCTTGTCCAGTGCTCCATCCCCTGGGTTCTGTGTTGACGGAGCTGCCTTGCTGGAAATGCAGGGAACATTATGCCCATCCTTAGACGACATTCGGCCAATGATTGCCGCAGAGGGGACAATGTTATGGTGAGGTTCACCCTGCAGAGCTCCCTGGGTCAGGCTGAGGCTAGACTTGAGCTGAACCCACAGATTTGCCTCGCTTCACTCTCGCCCTTTTCCTATGTCGCTTACTTCCTTACAGCTTTGACCTACATGCACTCTCACTAAATCACCTGCAAAACAATCCCCTCTCTGCCTCTGCCTCTAGGGACACCAGCTGTTCTAGTCAGGGTTCTCTCGGGAAACAGAATCAACACGAGATCTCTGTTAAAAATATAAGATTTTATAAGAGTCTCTCACGTGACCGTGGGGATACACAAGTCCAGGTTCCGCTGGCAGGCTGCAAGCCAGGGGCTCCGATGAAAGACTGATGAAGGGCCCTCGATGAGTTTGCTCCGATGAAAAGACTGATGAAGGGTCGTCGATGAGTTCCTGGGAGAAGTTCGCTGTCAAAGGACGAGCTGGGAAATTCTCTCCGAATGTTGAAATCAGTTCCCTTTTATAAGCAGTCAACTGAATGGATAACAGCGTCATCCATTCTTCATCCAATCTTGCTGATTGATGCAGATGCTATTAGC
>PVKH010028613.1:0-12807 GCA_004027955.1 Chaetophractus vellerosus
TAAAATAAATCTTAAAAAAAAAAACAAAAAAACATCTGCAACAATGTTATCGAATTCATAGGCTTTACTTTTGTTTATGCTTCTATGACCATGCAAAAAAGTATTCACTTAAGAATATGCTTTTGTCTTGATTTTGAAATTCTCAGTAAATCAAAGTATATTCATATTTCCACAAATCTTTCCAGCATGCTGTGAACATCATATTTCATGTATTCTACTTCTAATTTAGAGGTCTTATTTATATAGTCCAAACACTAGCCTTGAAAACAAGAACATGAAACAGAGTTCAGTCTTCAACTAAAATTTATAGATGCCTATGTAAAATATGTACTCTTAGCTGTTTCCAGAACACATGGGGACATGCTCTTAATTGTGAATTTAGGTTTATTTTTACTAAAGCAATTATAATTTAAAGTATAGACTTTCAGTCTATAACACAATGGGCCAATCTAAAAAGTAAAGATTTTTATATAACACTGTCCATATCTTAACAGACTTTTAACAACAACAACAACAAAATTAACATTTAATGCCATCTCCCATTTTTTTCCTCAAAGTTGTCCTGATTTTCCTAAATTAAGCAAAAAAGTAACTAGGTTGGTATTATCTATGACAAGTGAAATGTTCTCAACAACTATTCTACCAATTTTCATGAGACTAACAATATATTACCTTCTAAAATGAATTATTCTAAATCAGGCCTTTCTCTTTTGCTCTTGTATGACTGACTGAGGTGTTTGAATATAACTGAGCTTGTGGCTTCCAGGATATAAACTCTGCACTGACAGTGGATTACTCAGTTATGTTCTTTTTTTCCCTGTATGGAATTATGACTTATCAAAGATATTTATGCTTTGAATGTGGTCCCCAAAAGATGTGTCAGATAAATGGAAAGAGGAGAAACCTGTTTTGCTAAGCTGTTCCTTGGGTACCATGTTAAAAAAAAAAAAAAAGTTCCACCTATAAAGACTGTTTTACATCTAATAGATTGATATTGGTCTTCAAAGGTAAATGCTAGGAAGGAAATGCAAGTGACTTGGTCATTCTCTTCATTTTATTTCACTTCTCAACTCAGCTCAACTCTCAACTTTCTTTCTAGTACACCTTCAACCATTGCCTATCTTAATGTTTTCATGCTTTCATTGAAAATGCCTCGTCTGTATTTGACTTGGAACTGTAGGAAATTTTACTATGGATCTCTGACAGTTCAAACAATTTAAGACTTTAATTTAAATAGAATAAGTTGATTCACAGAGCCCCTGGAATTGTTGAAAACTACATGAAATTACTTTGTACTATCTCTAAATAGTGGAAAATATATGAAAAACTGGCCTAGATTTCTTCTGGCTGTCTTGTACTGCCTGGTAAGTTAGCCCATAGTCATCAATGAGTGTGAGCCATAATACCAGGTTCATCTTTCTCTATTTTCTAAATAAATAAATAAATAAGTCCCGCAGGCAGATAGGAAGGACACTACCTGCAAAGCCGTCGTCCGAAAACATCAGAAGCTGGCATAACACGTCCATTTTAACGGAAATGGGTTCTTTATTATTTAATCAGGACGGCTTCTGGGCGATTCATGAACCACTTATTGAATCACCGAGTTTAAGAAATCTGAAAAAAAATATTGGGAGTTGGTAAACACCATCTCCTGATTGATCAATAGCACCTAGTGTTTCAGAATGACATGAGAGACTTTACTCTATTGGCATGTAAAGGCCATGGAATCGATTTCAGTTGAACATAGTGAATAGTGAATCTCTATAAATCATAGAAAGCTCATTGTTAAAATCCACCATCATATTTGGCCTACACAGTCACTAAGTAGAGAAAGTATGCATTTTATTGGCTGGGCTGCAGTTCCTAAACAATTCATCTTTCAAAATTTCTTTTTCTGGAGAAGAGAAACTAAAATAAAATGTTATGAGCCTTTTTGAGCCAACTATAAAACATAAATGTAACCTCAATCCCTGATCAAAATATCACTAGATTTTTAAAAATATCATGCATAGCTGTTAAAGCAATTAAGCCACTATTAATAAAAAGGAACAAAGAAAGTCAAGAAAGTTACTATTAAGTCTTTATGCTCCAGTGAACTGACCTATTTTAAAGGGCCTTGTGTTTTTAAAAAACCTTTACTGCATTCTGATTATAATCAGAGTTATTTAGTTTATTATTAAAGGGGGGAAAAACAACTTTCCCTAAGTCTCCCCATTGCCCATTGTCTTTCAGATCTATCTTTTATTAATTGTTTTAAATTTGTGAGCATTCCTGTGGGGATGCATAACGGAAACATTTTTATAAAATACAGGATAAATAAGCCCAGTAGAACCCTGTCAACACTAATCATGCTTAAACATACAAAATGCATAGAGGCAATAAGACTTACATAATGTTTTTGGATTAATTCTTTTCATTAATTCAATGGAACATTTTATTGCATATAATAATAATTTTACATCTCTCACCAAACCAGTGGTGATTTCTTAACTGCATTATGCCAGCAATTTAGGGATTCCCTTTTGGAGTGTTTTAACAGCCTTAATATGGTTTTAACTAGACAGATTCTGGCAGGAAATCAAAACTGGTCTTTGTATTTAGTATGCAGAGAAGGTCCTAGCAAATGGTCTGTGCAATAGCCTACGGTACAGAAATAAAAGGGAGAAAAAAAGAAAATGAAACTTAAAAAAAAAAAAAAAGAGGGGCATAGACTCCAAAAATTCATAGGCATCCTGAGCATGTTATACAGTTTGTCTTTCTGATGATAGACACTAAGATTCCATTATAAAAACATGAACCAAATCAAGGGAGAAATTCCATAACTGACTTGACTTCCGGAAAGAGCAGACCTTCAACAATGCTTAGAATTTAGGTAATATAATCTCATTAAAACCATCTTGGAAATGATATTGCTAGAGCTCTGTGTTAAAACCTACTATAAGATGACAATCAAATACCCTGTGGTCTGTTTTTATAGCACTTCATTCAATTTAGACACTATGCAAGACAATGTTATAATAATGTATTGCTAAGACTAAAAATTATAAGATTATATTCAGATGCACCAACTTCTGAAATGAATTTCCAGTTCTTTTCATTTTAATATTACATTAATTCAAAAGAGCCCATTTTAAACATTATCTTTGAGCAAAGCACTGTGTGAGGCACTTCAAAGTCTCTTATTTGGGGTGCTTTTTTAAAACATATAATTATAAGTCTTTAGAATATGATCTGTTTATTAGTATATCTATGAAACAAAATTTTAATGAATAATGTTACCCTAAAGAATATACCTAAATATTTTAAAATTTCACAATATAATCACATTAATATAAACTTTGAATAAAGCCAATTTAAAAAAAGAATTTTCATTGTTCACCTATGTTTTATGTGTGTCTCACTTTTTCACAGATTATATAATATTCTTCCCCAAGGAAAAAATAGCACAAAAGAGCTGAAGGAAATGACAGTGCAATAAAGCTCTGAAACTTCAAATATATTATTTAAAATAATAGTATGTATCATTGAATGAATGTCTATTAAGTGCTTTATATACATAATAGCATTATTCAGAGTTATATACACAGCAACCTTATGAGGTAGGTATTATTACCTAAACTCATTTAACAGATGAGGACACTGAAAATTCAAAAGGTTAAGTAACATGGCCAAGGTCTCACAGCTAGAAAGTGAGCCCCAAGTCTATCAGTTTTCAAAGCCCAATCCAGAAGCCCGGGTGAGATGTGGAAGAGCACCTGCTTTCTTGAACATAGCTATATATAAGCTAAACTTATAATCTTCACATTTAAATAACCCGACTCTTAGAATACTTAAGAACCAGCAAAGAAGCTCTCAAACCATAGAAAAGATGAGTCACTAAATAAATTTTCAAAGACAATATTTCATTTTTTCAAAGTGTTCATTTCCTGTGTGTTTGGGTGTTTTTGTTGTTGTTGTTTGTTACTATTAGATACTTTGGCACTCCTATACAATTCAGCTTTTTCATCAAAAAAAAAAAGAAATATATAATCACTGAATTAAAATTTTGCCTATGCTCTATTAAATTATATAAATCTAAATTCTTTTTTACATTGTTTCCAATTTATTGAATAATTCAAACAAACTTCACATATTCATCAACTCTCACTGATATTCTTAGTCCAGCCCCTCTAATCTGTTAAATTCTGTTTGAGTTTGAAGGATGAAATTATCTTCAGAATGACTTTTTAAAATCATTTTAAACAGTCTGAAATATCACTAGGCCCTATAAAAGTTACCCATTATGCAAAAGTTGAAGCACTACATATTAGACATCTACAATAGCTTACTTCTGGAACAATTTATCATCACTCTCCAGAGATTACTTACTCTAGAAAGCTGGTGATATAGTCTCGACTGCAGGCAGACCAGGAAAAAGGATTGGTATTTGCAGTAATGTGAGCTGCCATAAGTTTTGCTGCTTCATGACCTTTTGTCCCACAAGAATTTCCAATTCCATCATGGTTCATACCAAAACTGTTTTAATGAAGAAGAAACATAAGAAACAGAAAATAAAGAGATAAGATAAAACAAATAAATCCAAAGACATCTGTTATTTCCTTATTTGACCATTTATTAATCTTATGAATATATGCCTTACATCAAGATCCTTTGAGAAAATATAGGATTAAAATTAAAGAAACTAAGAAATAATTCAATGACACTACATATTTCTAACACTCTTTGAATTTATCATATACTTTCACGTTATCTAACATGATACTCATCTCACCTTGAGCAGTAAGAGAACATATCGTAACATTCCTTTTATAGGTGGGAAAACTGATACAAATAAATAAAGAAAAATAACCTATTAAAGATCACACAGTTAGTAAGCAATAAAATTGTTAATAGACCCATCTTTTAACATATATGTTAATTGCATCTCACTATGTTGAAGCCAAATGGGAAATATAAAATATAGTTGTAATCCATTGAGTTCAATGGCATAGCCAAACAGAAGTCATTTTTCTTATTAACATGGGAAAAAACGAATTAAAGCACATGTAATCTGTGTATTTTTGAAAAACTTTGATATATTTAGAGATTATGGATATAGACAGTTTTACTTAGCTGTGGTCCCTGCATTTTCCAAAGCTTTTCTTTGTCATTTTTACCTGTGAAGTGTAGCCATGCTTAGTGTTATCAATGTACATTCCAATGATAAATCAAAAATTCTCCCAGGAATACCAATATTTAGTATTCTAAATATTGACATCAACACACTGAAGTCAACCTCCTTGAATGGACTAGAAACATGACAAGTTTCAAGTCTGTTGAATTAGGCATATACTCTGTCAAAACAATCACTACAGAATTATATAAGGAGCTCTGTAGTGTAAAGTTGTAATTCAATAAAAGTATTATTCCATATTTCTCTCAAAGGTTAATATTACTGTTAAAACTACTATATTCTGGTTAAGTGATGATAGTTTTAAAAATATCATTCCCTTTTAGCAGTTGACTTGGGGATAGGTGGGCATTGATGGTTTAAGAGGATCAATTTCTAGATCCTCATCTTCCTTATGTGCTCTTTCCTTTAAAAATTAAAGGTTCCCTTAACCAGCAAGACAGCGGCAGAGTATGGAGCTCATAGAGTCAGCTTGTACTACAGGGCAGTTAGTAATCACCCAGAGCAATCTAAAGCACCTATTTGGGGGCTCCAAGAGACCAGAAGAGCATCCTGCAACATCCTTGAAAGAATGGAAGGAAGAGACTGCCCATCTGCAGAGAAGATTTGTAAGTAGAGCACTCCACACCACAGAGGCCAGTGCCCAAGACGGTTGGGCACCAAATTCAGCTACTTATTAGTAAATTCATCGGGTTAAAGCATAATCCTAAGAACTTTAGCTAAAGTTTGAAACTGCCCAAGTCAGAAAGAGTCCGGTACCTGCCATTTTAACACTGCCCCTGGCACTAGGGGAAATGGGATGGACTTAAAATCACAGTGCTTGTAGGGACCAGCTTCTTTCCATCCAGATCAGATTGCAGCTCTAGCCTAAGCCCCAGCCCCACTTCCAGGAGGGAGGAAGCTAGGGGGACCTGCGCCAGCCTCTCCGGGAAAATACAGGCCATACTGCGGAGGCGGGTATTCATCCTACTCTGGAGGCAAAAGCCACCTCAGGAGCTATTCTGTGGCTGGAATTGAAAGTTCCATTTGCCAAAAACAGGGGAGCAAGAGATGGTTGACTGCTGACTTCAGCTACTGATTAGTAAATTCAGCTGGCTAAAGTATAAGCCAAAGGACAGCTAAACTTTGTACCTGTCCAAGTCAGAAAGCGGTCAGTAGCCGCCATTTTGACTCTGCCCCCAGCATGAGGGGAAGCTGGGCTGACTGAAAATCACAGTGAAAGTAGGGGCCAGCTTCTTTCACCCAGATCCACCTGAAGCCCTAGCCTTGGCTTCAGGCCCACCTTTATCAGGGAAGAAGCTGGTGGGACCTGCACTAGCCTCTCTGGGTAATTACAGGTACATTTGGCTGGCACAGACTGAATAGACAGACGTCTACTGGGGCAACTGGTCATTTTGGAGCCTCACGGCATAGATTGCTGCCCACACCTGCAGCTCCATCCCTGCCCCTGGCAAGGGAGAAAAGGGCATAAAGCTTCATCAGTCTCTCTGGGCAACTACAGTCTAGGCCTGCACGGCCTGGATTATTACACATTCCTGTGGCTCTGTCCCTAACTCTGGCAGAGAAGGTTGGAATAAGTTTCATTGGTCCCTGGGACAATAAGGGCAGCTTGAACCTCCACACCTTACAGCACCAGCTACATCTTGGCTCCCACTATACAACCAACAAGGGAGAAAGGGCAAGAAAGCCCTAAAATAAAGAGAGAAACTGCACCCAGAATAAATATATCTACTAAGCCAGTTGCCAAGACACCAACAAAAAATTACAATCCACACCAAGAAACAGGAAGATATGGCCCAGTTAAAGGAACAAGATAAGCCTCCAGATGACATAAAGGAGTTGAGACAACTAATCACATATGTTCAAACAAATCTCCTTAATAAATTCAATGACATGGCTAAAGAGAGTAAGGGTATTAAGAAGACACTGGGTGAGCACAAAAAAGAATTTGAAAGCATAAATAGAAAAATAGCAGATCTTAAGAGAATGAAAGGTGCAATAAATGAAATTAAAAATACACTGGAATCATAGAATAGCAGATTTGAGGAGGCAGAAGAAAGGATTGGTGAGCTTGAAGAAATGACCTCTGAAAGCAAACATACAAAAGAACAGATGAAGACTAGAATAGAAAAAATTGAACAAGCTCTCAGGGAACTAAACAACAGCAAGAGACATGCAAACATACATGTCATGGGTGTCCCAGAAGGAGAAGAGAAGGGAAAAGGGGCAGAAGGAATAGTTGAAGAAATAATGGTAGAAAATTTCACAACCCTATTCAAGGATATAGATATCCATGTCCAAGAAGCACAATGTACTCCCCTCTGAAAAAATCCAAATAGACCAACTCTGAGACACATACTAATCAGAACGTCAAATGCCAAAGACAAAGAGAGAATTCTAAGAGCAGCAAGAGAAAAGCAATGCATAACATATAATGGATACCCAATAAGATTAAATGCCGATTTCTCATCAGAAACCATGGAGGCAAGAAGACAGTGGTATGGTATATTTAAGACACTGCAAGAGAAAAACTTCCAGGCAAGAATCTTATATCTAGAGCAAGATTGTCCTTCAAAAATGAGGGCGAGTTTAGAATATTCACAGATAAACAGAAACTGAGAGTTTGTAACCAAGAGACCAGCTTTTCAGGAAATACTAAAGGGTGTGCTACAGTCTGAAAAGAAAAGACAGCAGAGGCTTGGAAGAGAGTCTAGAAATGAAGATTATACCGGTAAAAGTAACTAAAAGTATCAAAAGAGTGGTGAAAATAAAATGACTGATAAAACCCAAAAGTCAAAATGGGTGAAATAAGAACTACCTTTACAGTAATAACACTGAATGTTAATGGATTAAACTCCCCAATCTAAAGACAGAGATGGGCAGAATGGATAAGAAAATATGAGCCACCTATATGTTGTCTGCAAGAGACTCATCTTAGGCCCAAGGATACCAACAGACTGAAAGTGAAAGGCTGAAAAAGATATTCCACACATGCAGTAACAAAAAAAAAACAAAACAAAAAAAAACTAAACTAAACAAAACAAAAGCCAGAGTAGCTATACTTATATCAGATGAAATAGGCTTTAAAAGACACTAGTAACGCGCAATCTGAGGAGAAAGTCAGGGGGAAAAAATTCCATTTACAATAGCGACTAAAAGAGTCAAATATTTAGAAATAAACTTTACCAATGATGTAAAGCACTTGTATTTAGAAAACTACAACTCATTGCTAAAAGAAATCAAAATTGGAAATACATTCCATGCTCATGGATTGAAAGACTAAATATCATTAAGATGTCAATTCTACCCAAATTGATATACATATTCAATGCAATCCTGAATAGCCAGAAACATCTTAAAAAGGAGAAGTAAAGTTGGAAGGCTCTTACTTCCAGACTTTAAATCATATTACCTAGCTACAATGTAAAAACAGCATGCACTGGCATAAAGACAGACATAGACCAATGGAACTGAACTGATGGTTCAGAAACAGACCCTCACATCTATGGTCAAGTGATTTTTGACAAGCCTGTCAAACCCACCCAGCTCGAGCAGAACAGTCCATTCAACAAATGGACCTGAGAGAACTGGATATCCATAGCTAAAAAAAGGAAAGAGGACCACTATTTCACACCTTATAAAAAAATCAACTCAAAATGGATCAAAAACCTAAATATAAAAGCAAGAATCATAAAGCTTCTAGAAGAAAATGTAGGAAAATATGTTCAAGACGTGGTGGTTGGTGGTAGATACTTAAAGGAGATAAGAAGAGGACTGAGATGGACTACTGTGTTTAATGAATGTAGAAGTTTTAATTAACTTTACTGGAAAAGTGTGGAAATGTATAGAGTTGATGGTAACACATTATAGTGAGTAACAGCTGGTTTATAAATGGGAATATGGTTGAAAAGTATAGTCTAGGGATGTAAAAGCCAACTGAAAGAAAGCTAGAGAATAATATAGGGACTGAATAACACAGTAAACCCAGAGGTGGATGAGAATCATGGTTGATAATACAGATGCAAGAGTGTCCTTTGTGAGCTAGAGCAGATGTACATCACTATTGCAGGGTGGTGGGAATGTGGAGAAGCATGGGAAAAATACAACTGGAGTGACTTATGGACTGTGGTTAACAGTAATAATGTAATATTCATGCATCTGTGCCAAAGATGTACAGTGTTGATAATGGGGAAGTATGGAAAAAGTGTGCCAAATGTATGTATGCTATGGACCTGGTAATAGTTTGATGATATTATCTCATAATTTGTAACAAATGTTCCACCATGGTGTGGTGAGTTGATAGAGGGGTGTTCTATGGGAATTCTGCATGTGTGCATGATTGTTTTGTACATTTACACAACTTCTGAGATAAAAATACATTTAACAAATAATAATAGGGTGGGTTGGGGAAAAATACACCAAATGTAAGATAAGGACTATAGTTAGTAGTAAGATTTTGACAATATTCTTTTATAATTTATATCAGATTATCTCACAACAATGCAAGGTGTTGGTGGTGGGCTGATGTGTGGGACCCCTGTATGATGTTATGCATGTTTGCTTTGTAAGTTCACAACTTTTACTGTATATACTTTTTGTTTATGTATGTTCATGTATAAATGATATAAAAAATAATAATAATACGGTGGGTTAGGGGAAAAATACACCAAATGTAAAATACTTTAATTAGTAGTGATATTTTGAGGATGCTCTTTCATCATTAGTTAAAAATGTTTCACAACAATGCAAGGTAATGATGGTAGTGTAAGGAATGAGAACCCTGTATGATGTTAAGTATGTTTGTTTTGTCAGTTCACAACTATTACTATACACTTATTGTTCATACCAAAACTTATCAGATGCAACAAAAGCAATGCTGGGAGGAAAATTCATAGTCTTTAATGTTTACTTTAAAAAAGAATAAAATACTCAAATCATAGACCTTATCTCTAAATGAGAGGATTTAGAAAAAAGAACAAATTAAACTCAAGGTGAGCAGAAGGAAGGAAAAAACAAAGATTAGAGCAGAGATATATGAGATAAAGAATAAAAACAATACAGAATTAACAAAATCAAAAGTTGGTTCTTTGAAAGATCATGAAACCAACAAAATTTAAGCTAGACTGACAAATACAAAGAAAAAAACATGAATAACTAAAATCAGATATGAAAATGAGAACATTACCACTGACCCCACAGAAATAAAAAAGATTATAAGAAGATATATGAACAGCTATATGTCAACAAATTGGATAAGCTTGATGAAATGGAAAAATTCCTAGAAACACACAAATTACCTACACTGACTCAAAAAGAAATAGAAGATCTCCACAAACCAATAACTAATTTTAAAGAGGTTGAATCAGTAATCAAAAACTTCCCAAAGGAGAAAATTCCAGGACCAGAGGACTTCAAACATGAATTTCACTAAACATTTCAAAAAAAATTAAGACCTTGTCCCTCTTTGATATTGTTTATGAATTCCAAAAACAGATATTGGATTATTTTTGTAAACCGGTCTGTTCATCTGGGTGTGTTAGATTGTATAAGATTCAGAGGTTTCACTTTTACTTTATTAAATCAAGATTAGGGTTTTTATTTGACCACATCATTAGGGCATGCAGGGTTGAGTCCCCATTCCCTTGGTGGGGATAATACAGACACTCACATAGAAGTAAATGCATGGAGAAGGAAAACAGAGAGGAAGAGAGACAGCTCATTAGACAGGATCCTGCAGTCCCTGGGAAGAGAGGTGAGCTTGATAGTCTACAGCTGACCATGTGAAGAGCAGAGCAGCTGAGCCCAGAAAGAGATGAGCCTGGGAAGAGAGACAAGTCTTGTGCTAGCCTACAGCTGAGAATGGAAGGAGCTGGGACCATGAAGCCTTAAGAGGAAGAGGAAGGCTGAGCCCTTGCAGAGACTGGAAGTCATCTTGCTCCAATACCTGGCAATGGGCTTTGGTGAGGGAAGTAATGTATGCTTTATGGCCTTGTGACTGTAAGTTTCTACCCCAAATAAATACCTTATATAAATGCCAACAGATTTCTGATACTTTGCATCAGCACCCCTTTGGCTGACTAATACAGACCTGCTAAAAGTCTTCCAAAAAATTGGAAAGGGGGGAACACTTCCTAACTCATTCTATGAGACCTCTTAGCAAAGCCAGATAAAGATACCATAAGAAAAGTAAACTATATATCAATATCCCCTATGAATATAGATGGAAAAATACTCAACAAAATAGTAACAAACCAAATTCAATAGCACTTCAAAAGAATTATACATCATGATCAGGTAGGATTTTTACCAGGTATGCAAGGTTGGTTCAATATAAGAAAATCAATTAATGTAATACAACACATTTATAGAATGAAGGAAGAAAACCATATGATGATATCACTTGATGCAAAGAGGCATGTGACAAATCCAGGTACTCTTCTTGATAAAAACATCAGAAAACTAGAAATAAACATCAGAAAACTAGAAATAGAAGAAAATTTCCTCAACATGATAAAGGTCACACATGACCTTTATCATACTCAATGGTGAAAGACTGACCGCTTTCCATCTAAGATCAAGAACAAGTCAAGGATGCCCACTGTCATCACTTAAGCAGAAAAAGAAATAAAAGACATCCAAATTAGAAAGGAAGAAGTAAAACTTTCCCTATTTGCAGATTATATAATCCATATACAGAAAGTCCTGAAAAATCCACAACAAAACTACTGGACCTAATAAATTAATTCAGCCAAGTGGCAGGGTACATGGTCAACATGCAAAAATCAATAGTGCTGCTGCACACAAGTAGTGAAAAATCTGAAAAGAAATAAAGAAAACAATAGCAGCTAAATAGAATGAAATATCAAGGAATAACTCTAACCAAGGATGTGAAGGACATGTACACAGAAAACCAAAAAGACATTGATAAAAGAAATATTAAAAAGATCTATATAATTGGAAAGACATTCTCTGCTCATGGATTGAAAGACTAAATGTTCTTGAAGAATGAAGTTGGAGGACTCACACTTCCCAGTCTTAAAAACTTATTACAAAGCTGTAGTAATGAAAACAGGATGGTACTGGCTCAAGGATAGAACACTAGAATTGAAGTGAAAGTTAAAAAATCAACCATCATATTATGGCCAGATGATTTTTGACAAGGATGCCAAGTCCACTCAATGGGGAAAGAATAGTCTCTTCAACAAATGGTGCTGAGAAAACTGTGTGTCCATGTGAAGAAGAATGATGGTGGGGGGCAAGATGGGGGGCAAGATGGCAGCAGAGTAAGGAGCTCCAAGAGTCAGCTCACCCTACAGTGCAGTAAGTAATCACCCAGAGCAATATAAAGCACTTGTTTAGGGGACCCAGGAGACCACATGAGCATCCTAAAACATCCTTGGAAAAAAGGAAGGAGACTGCCCATCTGCAATGAACATTCATGAGTATTGCACTCCACACTGCGGAGGCCAGCGCCCAGCCTTCACTGGTGGCACAAGCTGCTTTGGGAGCTATTCCCTGACATGGCTTGGAAGCTACATTTCTCAAAAATGGGCAAGGAAGAGAAAGTTGGGCATCAACTTCAGCTACTGTTTATTAAATTCGGCAGGCTAAAGTCTAATCCTAAGAACAGCTAAAGT
>PVKH010028614.1:0-12807 GCA_004027955.1 Chaetophractus vellerosus
ATTTGTCAAAAACAGAATTAAAACCCCCTGAGATTCCACATGCAAGATTATGAACTTTTCTCATAGGTTTGAATTTTGCTTACTTTACATGTCAAAAACTAACCATAGCTGCATTTGACCACCAGGTCTTAAGTCTGTTGACAGTTTCAGCATGATTGAATTGCTCCTTTTTTTCCTCCAGAAATTGGCTTGGTTCTCTTTAAAGTTGGTGTAAACATGCCATGTAATAAATGATTTCCACTTAATGGTACAACAGAATTATTGCTTTCTTAGATGTATGTGTAGTAAAAGTCAATATACACATTTATATAATTTCTTTCTTCAAAATCTTATACTTAATTTGATATTTCTAAAAATTGCACATGTAAGTCATGTGTATAACATGCTAAAGTACTTTAACTGTGATCTTAAAACTGAATAAAAATATTTAATAAAAATTTGAAATATTTTAAAGATATTATTCAAATATTTCTTTATGTTGATGCAAATAGCCATAGAGTATGTGCCTTTAATATGCCCTATCTACTGAAAACAGTAGGAAAAATACTTTAATAAAGTTAAGATGTATCACCTGTTTCAAAACATCACATGGTAGTCTCCCCCAAACTGTGTTTGCCTGAGATCGTGGTTGCTTTTCCCTCATAATTTATTAAGCCTCTTTTCCCTAGAGATCATCAGCTTATCCAGAGATGAGAAGCTTCACTCTGTGCCTTGAGAGGAGATCCTGGGGGTGCCTCCCTAGGGAATGTGACTTGAACATACCATCTTTCCCTGAACCATAACAAAACCATGGTATTGATAGCTTTAAAGCTGTAACCTAAAGTATAAACTCAGACCTCAAATTTCCTGAATACAATATTCCTGAACTTTAGATATGTTGGGTTTTTTGGTTTTTGTTTGTTTGTTTTTAATCCTTGGAAACAGTTATATATAGAATGTAATTCTTCTCAAACAGACTTTGCAGTCAGCCTTGGCTTCAAATTCTGGCTCTACTCATTTACTATTGAGGTTTCTTTTGACCTTCCTGAAATTCTTTGACTTAAGAGATGGTAATGATCTCCTCATACTATTGTGGGAATGAAAAGAGAAAGTAAATGAAAATGTCAGCATGGGGATAATAAGGGCTCATTAAATGGTAATTATTGATTTTATTATTTTTATTCCAACTCAAGTTTGGCATGTTTCTTTAAGAATGTTCAAAAGAGATGTTATAACTCTCCCTTTTTGTCTTCAAAATAAACCTGTAAGGGCCTGATACTTTTTTAAGGGTAAGCTGTTTAAGGAGATTTGATGGTAGAGAAAATTTGACATAGGCTAAATTCACATCCTTTTATGTGTAGTACTACAAGATTTCTACAAAAGTAGTCTACCCAATGAATTAGACTTTCCAGTAATCCAGCACACTTCCTTTGGAATTGAATAACATGTGTTGGGAGAGTAGAGGTCCATGCCTAGTGATATAAATTCTGTTAGAAGCCACAGAAAGCAATACTATATAAAGGTGACAATACACATACCTCGGTTTTATGGTCCTACCTGTTTCTTACAATTAAATCTGTTCTTTTGGGTAGAACATGAAAACAAATTCCTTATGGAAAAATAAAATGCTTCTTACCAACAGAAAGCTAAAAGTAATACTCTTAACTCCTTTCCATGCATAGTAAAAAGGCTTCTATAGTCTGAATACCAATGAAGATAAACTCATTAACTATTATTTATCAAAACCCTTCTTTTGTAATTATGGAAATTTTCAAATATATGCATAAGTAGAGACTAGTATATTGAATCCTTGTACTCATCACCCAGCTCCATTCAACAATTGCCGACTTATTCCCAATTCCTGATCAGCATCTTACCCATTTTCCTCCATCTTGTTTCCCCTCACCCACCAGATTTCTTTAAGCATAATCCAGATCCATGATTGCACCTGTAAATTCTTAAGGTATAGCCTTTAAAAACAAATTTTTGGTATAAGTTTCATTTTTTATGTATCACCTCACTAATACAAAAATGTTTGTCTTCTAACCAACACAAAAGGAACCCAGGAGCCAAATGAAGAGTATTCCTGGAGTAAAGGTCATTTGGAATTAGAAAACACTGTTCAGATTGGATAGCTCCATATTTACCTTTTTTTTTTTTGATCCACAGCTCTCTAGAGAGATTTTAACTTACTTGATCAAAGAACCTTTATTACTGGTTTTTGTTTGTTTGGTCTCATTTCAGTGACCTTTCCTTTTTTCTAGATTTAATGACTAAAAAGACCCCAGGCCTAAATCTTACTTTTGCAATTTTAAAGAAATATTATTGTGATTACACTTTGTCCTTGTCTTAGTTTGCCACAGGGCTGCCAATGCAAAGTACCAGAAATAGGTTGGCTTTTATAATGGGAATTTTGTTAGGGGAAAATCTTACAGTTCTGAGAGGCCATGAAATGTACAAATCAAAGCACCATCAGAGTTCTCACCAAAAATTACTGGTGATCCTGTCACGCCACCAAATGGCGAAGCTGGCAGACCATCTCTGCCAAGGTCCCTGCCTTCCCTTCCAGAATCTTCCATCTCCCGGAGCCCAGCTGTGGGCAACCAGGCCTGGAGCCTGTCTCTTTCTGGGCCTCGTCTTTGAGTCTCAGCTGCTCTGCTTTCTTCCCAAGTTCAAATATGGGCTATCAGGCATATGGCTTGTCTCTTCAGCCTTGAGCTGCTTCATGGGCCCAGTCTCTTGGGGGCTCCCTGCTTAAGCTTTGATAGCAATCCTCAAGTCCTCTTTCACATACCAGTCAAAAATGGCAGCTTCCTTTGTGTCTCTATTTATAGCTCCAGTAAGAGGGCAGAGAGCCAACCTGAGTTACGCCTCACTGACAGTCTAATCAAAAGGGGCCCACATCCACAGGAATGGATTAGTTAAAGAATATAATCTCTTTTTGGGGTGCACCAGATTCAAGCTGTCAGAGTCCTCAACCTTTTTCCCCCCAACCCTGTTTGCACTGCATTCTTGTCTTCCTCCCCCAGACTTAGAAGAGTGAAACCTATTGTGGAGGAGGAGGCAAGGGACAAAATTTTAGATGAGCTCTGGAGGTAGGTTGCCCAAGATAAAATAAACAAATCCTTGGTCAGCAGGCCAAGAATTAAAGCATAAAATGAAACCCCTTATAGGAAGAGAGAAAATAATGATTCTTAATTTAATACTCACCCCATTTGGAGATTCCTTACCCTAGGGAATTTTAGAAAATGTCATTTTGATGTGGTTTTGAATTGGAAAGTCAGAAGAAAAATTGTGAAGATTGGAAGTTACTTGAAGATAAGACTGTGGAAGGAGAAAAGGGAAAGTTCATACAAATAAGGTCTTTCAAGGTAGATGCTTTGTATTATGTTTAGAAGTCAAACTAGTTTTAAAGCCAGCATGAAAATATTTCCAAAAAATATGCTCAAGTATAATATAGCGTATATTTTATTCTGATCTTTTTTATTAAGCATAAATATCTGTGGTGATTTTATAAAAGACATTAAACATATAATTCATATTTTCCAGAAATGAACATACTAAAGTACTGAAAATATGTATACAGACAATAGAAATATGTGATACTTGATAGATACCAAAAAATAGGTAATGCTTTGCCATATAATTTGAAGCAATAGTTAAAATATATTTATTAGAAAAGCAGTATTGATACAATTTAAGAATCAGTTTACCCAATTTGAGATACTACATAACCCTTGAGATAAATTCTGGGAAAATTTAGACACTGTTTCATAGAATAATTTTAAAGTTTCACTTCTCCCATACTGTATCTTGGCTTGGGTACTTAACCACATATTTTTAAAATTATTTAAAAGCAATATTCTACAGAGGAATCCTAGAATATCCAGACCTTTTTATAAATAGAATATGAAGTCTTAAACTCACTGATAACATCCTCAGCTGTGTTTAAAGCTATTCAATGAAAACTGTATTGTTAGAATAAAATTGCTTACAAACAGTGCTTCATTCCACTGCTCTGTTTCAAAACCCATGAAAATTATTTCAACTCACTTGCTTTGACTCCAGAAGAATCTCCTTTTACTCATAGCTCATGTCAATCACATTGCTTATTATATCATGACCCCCTAACATTCATTCAGCAAATCTGCATTGAATGCCTACTATCTGTAAGGACCAACAAGAAACAGTCTTGGGGGGGGGGGGGTGTAGAGTCTAGTGGGATAAGAAGCTGTTGAAATACAGATGAGGTTTGGGATGGAAAACTAAGAGGGATATACAAGCTGAAATGTGAAACTTTTGAAAGCTCTAAGAAAAAAAGTATGTGCTACTGTACTACTTTAAAAGTATTCTTTTAAATCTGATTCTCACAGAAGGTATTTTAGCATAAGAAAAGAAGGAGCTGCTAAGACAAGGCCACAAATAGCCAAGACTGACAAGGTGATAATATCTTTGGGGAAAATCCATTATGTAGTATCTTTCTCCTCTATGTGTACTGTCTGGGTTATGGAGAATCCCAGCTATGTTGATTCCTGGACTGATGTCATCATGTGGCTAGATAGCACACCAGCTATAGCCTTGGTGTGGCCTAGGAATATTTGAAAAAGTAAGGTTACAGAGTACAGTTTAAGCATTTGGCACTGGAGTTAGAATTCTGAAAGCCAGAACATGTGATTACCTCTTCCTTTTTATTGTACCCTTCTTTCCTCACCTTAGTCCTAACTCCTACAGATTGCTGAAATTTAATTTTTTCAGTTTGTGCTTAAATTTTTCTTTAGCAATTGCACATTCCCTTCCCCCATACCCCCCCACCCCCAACACACACAAGCTAGTTTAGATTTGCCTTTCTTTCTGCCAAGTGATTTTTCTCTACTGAGAGAAGAGCTGTAAGGTTTTTATGGCTGGGTGAATGACTCAAGAAATCCTTCGCTCCAGAAAGATTCCTGGAACAAAAAGAAACTGCTGTGAATGTATTCTTGTTTTTGATTTATGCTGTTTTAGTTTGTGTCTAAACTGGGCCCTTCACAAGCCTTTGCTAATCCTCAACGTTTAAAGGTCTTTACTACAGAAAGCACCTATTCCTATCTAGGACTCTGTTGGGATTACTTACTCTTTGGGAGTATTGAAGATTTTATATCTACTTTTTTAACTAAACATTTTGCCTCAGTATGGCCAAATCAAAATCCACCCTTTAGAGATCAATAGTTAAAGGAGTTACTTCTCTTAACTCCACAAACATGCTGTAAGAGTCAAGATCATCCCTCTTGTTATGTAAACTGCACTGTAGTTTTAATTCAGGAAAGTTTTAGAAATGTTAAGAGCTTGATTTGAAGTTTATCGGGCCCCCAAAACTTGTTCATTTAAATCTCCGTGTTGCCAAAAGGCTTCGTTTTGGCTTTTCCTCCCCCATCCCCAAAAATGTGGTTTAAATGGATGTCACATGGAGCAAGTTACTGAGACCCTAGGATGTGCTGTGGCAGAAGTAGCAGGTAAGACTGACTGCAGATGCCTCCACAGGCCCACCTAATATGGGTCCTAAAATCCTGACTGCAATGCACAGGGTTTGGTTACTAAGTATGCTACAGTCCTCCTCAGGACACTTGAAATTGGAATCAGACCAAGATTATTTCTTCTATATGTGGGCATTTATCCATCTGAATTACTTTTTTTGGGTTCCTCTTTCACTCCCACCCACACATCCAATATTCCATATGCCTTCTCTTAAAAAAAACAAATGGCTTTCTGGTCTGGGCGTGCACTTTTCTTTTGCGTTGCCGAGTTGCTTTTGTGTGACATTCTAGCCTCCCGCCACCACCGCCTGCTCCTCAGCCAAAGATCTATTTTAAATAGAATCTGTCCCAGCTTTGAAGCCTGCTGCAGAGAGCAGCATCACTAATTGGGGGTGGCAAGATGAACTGAGTCAAAAATTAACTGATGAATAATATTCCCTGGGGAATAGCAGGGCTTTGCCTGCCTTCAAAGGCAGGGCAGAACCAACCATTAGGCAAGGTTCCACAGAAGGCAGGACCCTGAAAAACGCACCAGTCCCCCAGCAGAGAACGTTATTCTCCGAAGGTTCATTCACCTTCCCTGCTGAGGAGGATTGGCTGCCATCAGTCTTCCAAGTCCTTGAACAGACTTGGGGTTTCCAAGATTAAACTGCTACAGATAAGAAACACAATTCAAACTTCCTAGTCCCCTTTTTTTCCTTGTCAAATTTATTTTAAGGTTTAAACCTTTTCATTTGAATGTTAACCTTACATGAGCTTTTCTTAAACCATTTACTTTGTAAACTTATGCATGCATAGTTCTGAGTTTGAAAATCAGGCAGAAGGGTGATCCATTTTCACATAGACAATGTCCCTGTTACACAAAAGCTAAGAAATGGGCACTTATCCTCCCACCCCCACTTTTTACCTGTTTGTAAAATCTCATATTTTAGAGCACTTCTTTTCACAAGATGTTTAAATGGAATTATATGTGTTTTCAAATTGACTCAGCCAATTCACCTTTGCCAGTTTTAAAATACATTTTTTCCTGCAACAGTAGGTTTCACTGAGCAATCGCTGCTACAAGGTTGTATAACCTAATTATGTTCATTTTTACAGAGCTGCCTTTTCTTTGACATCCATACCAGATGAGTATGACTCATTTTATAAATCATTTGAAGAGTGTCTCTTTGGCTCCCCTCAACCTCCTTGTGCTTCTTACACCTGAGTTAGGGGACCACTTTCTCATCTGCCCTCAGAGGATGGGTGTCTGGCTCCTTCCCAGATCCCAGATGTGTGTAACACCGCCCTGCAGCAAGGCCTCCAGGGAACAAAAGAGAGAGAGAGGAACTATTAGACGGCCTGAGTTCATTTGTACTTTCCACTTGGCTGTGATTATCATCCAGAGAATATTCTCCTGAGATGGCTGAAACTGGGTCTATTTCAAATGACTTCAAAAGGACAATCCTCTCATCACATACTTGAGGAAATTGCCGGCTGTATGGAGGAAGGAAACGACATTCTGAAATGTGATAGTGAAACATAACTGTAAAGTGGAAAGCAATTTAAATGTATTACTGGACAAAAACCATTAGCCCAATGAATATAAATAACCTTACTGAAGGAGGGCACTGTTGCCAGATAACTTCTCCCTTGGTTTGGAGGAAATTTCTCTCTTATTGGAAGGCCTTTGCATGCCATTAAGGGGGGTTGCAACTGAAACATGTTATCAAGGAGTCAGATTTTTCCACTTGTGTAAACAACTCCATTGGAATCTCTGTGACATTTTTGCTAGCAGGGAGCCAATAACAACGGGTACAACCAGAATGAGGCAATTTTACTTTCTGAAAAAAGGGTTGTCAACTCTTGATTATTCCTCTCAGATTATCCTCAGCAGATACTGCCAAATTTCTAATGACATCACCCACACCATTAACCACTCCATTAATTTTTTTGTATTGTTAATGTTGTCTTTATTTAATCTGATTCGGCAAGAACTGGAAGAAAGGGGCCTTTAAATTTCTAATCTCAAGGAAGATACAATGCTCAGAGACCCCAATGCTGCATTAGGCTGGACCTGTGTATGCAGGTATGTAGAAGTTGTGTATGTGGACGTCCATGCAAGGATGATGTCTTTAGGATTATCCAATGCACAGTTATCATGATTCCTTCTCAAATGTTCCTTTGAGTCTCAAAGTGTGGCACCTCCTTCCAATAATCTGAGGTACGATGGTATAAGCAAACCCTAGTAAGTGTGTTCACAATTGGATCAAAATACAGTATGTCAGTTCATAAAGAGAGGGTTTATTTTAGTTTCAGATTGTTTTGTGCTTTTTTCCAGAGGAGAGGGAGCCACCAAGATAATCACCTTGGCCTCTGAGGAAAACATTTTGACATCACTTGTCTCAAGGTGTTTGTTCCCCAGACCCAGACCACTGGCACCCAGGATGGAGGCTGAGAACTGATGGACAGAATCACCCCATGTGAAGGACAAGGAGTGAGGCCTGCCAGATGGGAGATCTGTGAGGACCAGGACCTTCCTTAGTACAAATCCTCAGCCCAGGGCAAGGAGAAAACACCCATATGAGCCAGACACCCGAGTTGGGAGAATGAGCATTTTGTACACTCTGTAGCACCTAGCCTGACCCAAGAACCAATGCAAAAAACAACAGCAAACAAAAAAACCATTGATGAGGACAAATCTTTGTCTCACCTCTGCCATCAACCCCTGTGTGACCAGAGCACATCATTTCACTTGTTTCCAGATTTCTAAAGTGGGCATAACATCTACCTTAGGTTATTATTTTTGGATGCAATAATATACATTTGAGTAAATTGTATAAACTCTAAAATGCCATAAACTAATGTATTTGTAATGAGAGATGGTGAGATATAGGTAAAAAGTATGTGTATGCTCTTAAGGTGGTATCAATACAAACTAAATTGTAATAGTTTTAGGCCATTAAATGTAATCCCCATGCTAACCACAAAGAAAATACTTGAAAACTACACAAAAGAGAAGTGATTCAAAATGACTTATTACAAAAGAACATCTAAGCAAAAAGGAAGGCAATAATACAAGGAGGAACCAAAAAAAAAAGATATGACATATAAAAAGCAATTACCAAAACAGCAAAGGCAAGTTTGGCCTTATTAGGAACTACTTTATTTATTTATTTTTTTAAAAGATTTATTTATTTTATGACATATCTCCCCTTCTTCCCCCCCCCCCCCCCCCCCCCCCCCCCCCGCTGCAGCGATGCGCCGAGACTGGTCACTGCGCAGGCACGGCTTTCCCCGCTTGTGGGCGGTCTCTGCGTCTGTTCACGGCCGGCTTTCAGTTCGCGGGTGGCTGGCTGCGCTCCACTCGCGGGCGACCTGCCCTGCCCGTGGCGGCTTCTGCCCTGTCTGTGGCAGTTTTTTGCCCTGCCCATGGCGGCTCTGGCCCGCCCACGGCAGCCTGCCACTCTCAAGGCGGTCTGTCCACTAGGAGAGGTCCCCGGGAACCGAACCCAGGGCCTCCCATGTGGTACTTTAAATGTAAATGAACTAAATAGAAATTAATAACAGAAGAAAAAATGGAAAGTTTACAAATACGTGGAAATTAAACAACACACTCTTCAGCAACCAATAGGTTAAAGAAAAAAATCACAAGGGAAATTAGAAAATACTTGGAGATGAATGAAAAATTTAAAAACAACATAAAAAATGTATGAGATGCATCCACGGCAGTATACATAGGGAAATGTATAGCTATGAATGCCTACATTAAAACAGAAGAAAGATCTTGAATCAATAACCTAGCTTCACATCTTGAGGAACTAGAGAAAAAAGAGGAAAGTAAATCAAGGACAGCAGAAAGAAGGAAAATAATAAAGATTAGAGTGGAGAAAAATGAAATAGAGAATAGCAAAACAATTGAGAAAATCAACAAAACTAAGGGTTGCTTCTTTGAAAAAGATCTCAAAATTGACCAACCTTTAGCAACACTGACAAAGAAAAGACAAAAATACCTAAAATCTGAAATAATAATGGTGATATCACAACTGACCCTACAAAAATGAAAAGGATTTTAAGTGACTACCATGAACAATTTTGTGCTAACAAATTAGATAACGTAGATGAAAAATAGAAAAATTCCTAGAAACACACACAATACCTAAACTGACTCAAGAAGAAATAAGAAATCTCACAGAACTATATCAAGTACAGAGATTAAATCAATCATCAAAAATCTTCCACCAAATAAAACTCAGGTCCAGATGGCTCCCAATACTGCTGAATTCTACCAAACATTAAAGAAGAATCAACATCATTCCTTCTCAAACACTTCCAAAAAATTCAAGAGGAGGGAACACTTCCTAATACATTCTGTGAGGCCAGCATTATCCAGATACCAAAGCCTGTTAAAGAGATCATGAGAAAAGAAAATTACAGACCAATTTCCCTTATGAATATAGAAGCAAAAACCAATAATAAAACACTAACACTGAATCCAACCACTTATTAAAAAGGTTATACACCATTATCAGGTGGGATTTATCCCAGGAATGGAAGGGTGGTACAACATAAGAAAATCAAGGGGAGTAGGTGTAGCTTGGTGGTTGAACACCTGCTTCCCATGTACAAGATCCCAGGTTCAACTCTCTGTATCCCCCCCCCCCAAATCTAATAAACCACATAAATAGAAAAATAGAAGAAAGAAAAACATGATTAATAAATGCAAAAAAGGCATTCAATGAAATTCAGCACCCTTTCTTGATAAAGATACTCAGAAAACTAGTAATAGAAAGGAATTTCTTCAACATGATAAAGGGTATATATGAAAAACCCACAGCCAACATCATTCTAATTGATAAAGAACGGTAAAAGAATGAAAGCATTCCCCCTAGGATCAGCAATAACACAAGGAAGTCCACTTTCACCACCTTCTATTCAATATTGTACTAGAAGTTCTAACCAGAGCAATTAGGAAAGATAAAGAAACAAAAGGTATCCAAGTTGGAAAGGAAGAAATAAAATTATTTCCAAATCATGTGGTCATATATAGAAAATCCAGAGGAATCCACAAAAAAACTACTAGAACTATAAACAAATTCAGCAAAGTGGCAGGTTACAAGACCAGCACACAAAAATCAATTGTGTTTATATTTACTAGCAATGAGCATTACAAAGAGGAAATTAAGAAAACAATTCCATTTATAATAGCATCTAAATAAAATATCTGGGAATAAATTTATGAATATGAAAGACTTGTACATTGAAAACTATAAAACACTGCTGAAAAAAATTGAAGACCCAAATAAATAGCAAGACATCCCATGTTAATGGATTGGTAGACCCAATAGTGTTGAGATGTCAATATTAATTAAAGCAATTTACAAATTCAATGCAATTCCTATCAAAATTCCAGAAGTGTTTTTGCAGAAATGGAAAAACCAATCTTCAAATTCATATGTAACACAAGGGGCCCTGAATAGCCTAAACAATTGTGAAAAAGAACAAAGTTGAAGTCCCCACATGTCTTCATTTCAAAATGTACTACAAAGCTACAGTGAGCAAAACAGTTTAGTACTGGCATAGGATAGACAAATAGACCAATGGAATAGAATTGAAAATCAGAAATATAGGGGCCGGCTATATAGCCCAGTGGATAGGGTGCCGGTATACCACATGGGAGGCCCTGGGTTCGGTTCCCGGGGACCTCTCCTAGCGGGCAGACCACTTGAGAAGGAAGGACAAGCCGCCATGGGCGGGCCAGAGCCACCGTGGGCAGGGCAAAAAGCTGCCACGGACAGAGCAAAGCCGCCATGGGCAGGGCAGGTCGCCCGCGGATGGAGCGCAGCCAGCCACCCGCGAACTGAAGCAGAGCCGGCTGTGAATGGAAGCAGAAGCCGCCCACAAGCGGGGAAAGCCGTGCCTACGCAGTGACTGGCCTCGGCGCGTTGCCGCAACGGGGGGGAGGGGAGATATGTAATAAAATAAAATAAATCTTAAAAAAAAAAAAAGAAAAGAAATATAGTCACACATCTATGGCCAATTGATTTTCTTTTTTTTTTTAATTTTTTATTTTTTATATATCTATATATATTTTTAGGATACATTGATTACATAAATGTTACACAGAGATTCCAGGAGTACCCATATGCCACCTCCCCACCCCTCCCACAACCCCCCACATGCACATCCCTCAGTGTGGCATAACGCCTCTGATAGATACATACATTTTGGGGCTTTGCCATCAGGCATAGATCACAGTTCAGGCCGTAGACAACCCTCTCTTCCTTACAGTTCTGAATGATACATGATCATACCAACTGGCCTACATCCTCCATTGCAGCATCATCCATGACAATTCCCAGGTCACCCCCCCAAAAAAAAACCTGCATTACAATTGCTCTTCCCTCACCCTGCTCCCAAAGTGTCCAGTGACCCTGGCTCCACATAATTTTGCAATTTCTTCCATTGCATATATCACAAGTCTATATTAGGACTCCAACAAGTCCATTCTAGTCCATAGTTCTTCCCCCAATCCCAACGATTTGGGAATGGTGATGTCCCCTCCACCACCAAGTGAGAGGGGGCTTATATCCCATGGATACAATGGAAGGGATTATCCTGCCTGCAGCTGTAGGCTCTCTGGATTCCCCTGCATAGCCGTCGTCCATCAACTCCCAACTAGGTGTCCTGGTTGAGTCCATTGAGTTGCCAATTGATTTTCAATAAGGGTACCAAATACATGCTATGGGGAAAGAATTGTCTTTCAACAAATGGTGTTGGGAAAACTGGATAGCCATATGCAAAAGAATGAAGGTGGACCTCTAACTTAAACCATATACCTAAATATAAAAGCAAACACCATAAACTCTTAGAACGTAATATAGGGGCAAATCTTCATGACCTAGGATTCAGCAATGGATTCTTAGATATGATACCAAAAGTACAAGCAACAAAAGAAATAATAGATAAATTTAACTTCATCAAAATTAAAAACTTTGGGGAGTGGGTGTGGCTCAAGCAATTGAGTGCTTGCCTCCCACACAGGAGGTCCCTGGTTCAGTTCCCAGTGCCTCCTAAAGAAGACAATGAGTAGACAATGAACAGACATCAAGAAAAACAATAAGCAGACAACAATCAAAAACAACGAGCAAGACAACAAACAAAAAAACAAGCAGGGAGCAGATGTGGCTCAAGCAGTTAGCACCCGCCCTCCATATGAGAGGTCCTGGGTTCAGTTCCTAGTGCCTCCTAAAGGAAAAAAAACAGACAACGAGCAAAAATGACAAGCAAACAGATGAGGGAGCCATCTGGGGGTGGAGTGTGAAATAAAAAATAAATT
>PVKH010028616.1:0-12808 GCA_004027955.1 Chaetophractus vellerosus
TGCTATTCCATACACATTGCATTAGCAAAAAGTTTAAGTAAGACAATAGAGCAAGTATGGACAGGGATGTGGAGCAATGTAAACTCTCATGCACTATGGTGGGAATATAAACTGGGATAGCCACTTTGGAGAACAATTTGGCATTATCCAGGAAAGCTGAAGATGCACATACATCATGACTTAGAAATTCCACTTCTAAGTATCTATCCTAGAGAACCTCTCACTTCTGAGTATAAGGAGACATATACAAGGATGTTCACAGCTTTTAGTGGTTAAAATAAAAAATCAACCTCTATGTCTATCAAAAGGAAACTGAGGGGAGCAGGTGTAGCTCAGTGGTTTGGGTGCCTGCTTTCCATGTCCTAGGTCCCAGATTCAATCCCTAGTACCTCCTTAAAAAAAAATCCTACTTAAAAAAAACAAGCAGACTGGATATACAAATCACAAATTGGTGGCACTTTTATACAGCATATATTTCAACATGAATGAAATACATAGCAACATTGAAATATTTCAAAAACCCAATGTGCTTAGAAAGAAGCAAGTTACAAAACAAGATTTATAGTGTGATATCGTAATGTAAAGTTTGAATGCATGTATCAAAGATGAAAAAGACCTGAACACAAAACTCAATTACATTTAATTATTCAGTATTTCACCTTACCATCATTTTAATAAAGGTAAATGCCAGTAACTAAAAGGCAAAGACAAAATCTAAATACATACTGCACAATAAAGAAAACTTTCCAGGCAAACGAAGTAGTACAACATTCCATATGTTCCTTACATTTATTCTGTTGCCTGGATTTCCAACAACGTTGAACAAAAAACAGTTTCAGTGGCTCACAGGACCCAGGAGGAAAGTTTCTTGTCTGTCTGGGACATGTACAGCTGAGCCATGTGCCATGATCTATTTTCTAGGTGGACTGCAAAAGCTTCTCACTTTTACCCCATTCCAACTAATTTTCTCTTTTAACAAAACAATTTCCTCTGAACAAAATGAATGCAAGGGTAGCTGAGTTGTATGACTGCCATTGGGCCTAACTTGCATTTCCTAAGGTATTTAATATTTAATAAATAAGGGAACAAGAGCACTGAGGCTGGACAGTTTGCACACAAAAATATTATATATTATTTATGGTTACTATACATATTTAGCAAAAGTGTGGCAGGGATACATAACTAAATTCGGAATAGTGAATGAGGTAGGAAGGAAAAGGAGTAATGAGGAGCAAAAACAGTTTAACTGTAATAGCAGTAAAAATATGAAATGTTGGCATAATATTAAGTTTGTTAAATTGGCTAAATTGTAGGGGTAAGTAGATGGTTATTCATTATCTTATTTGCATCACTTTTCAGCAAAATATTTTATAACCGGGACCGGCTGGATAGCCCAGTGGATAGGGCGCCGGCATACCACATGGGAGACCCCAGGTTCGGTTCCCGGGGACCTCTCCTAGCGGGCAGACCGCCTTGAGAATGGCAAGCCGCCATGGGCAGGCCAGAGCCGCCATGGGCAGGGCAAAAAACTGCCATGGATAGGCAAAAGCCGCCACGGGCAGAGCAGGTCGCCCATGAATGGAGTGCAGCCAGCCACCCGCGAACTGAAAGCCGGCTGTGAATGGAAGCAGAAGCCGCCCACAAGCGGGGAAAGCCACGCCTGCGCAGTGACCAGTCTCGGCGCATCGCCGCAGCGGGGGGGAGGGGAGATATGTAATAAAATAAATAAATCTTTAAAAAAAATTTTTTTTATAACTAAAAGAAAATAGATGAACTGAGTCATGAACTCCAAACTCTAGAAAAGGAACAAGAAAAAATAGTACAAAAGGAAGGAAGAAATTAATAAAGTTAAAAAATTATTTTCTATTGTTATAATTTCATTTGTGTTGATCAATGAAACCCAAAGCTTATTCTTTTAAGAGATTCTTAGGGGGATGGATGTGGCTCAAATGGTTGGGCATCTGTCTCCCATACGGAGGGACCTGGGTTTGATCTCCGGGACCTCCCGGTAAAAATAAAGAAAAAATATAGAAAGGTGCAAGGGCTGCCAGGCCCCGCGAGCAAGTGAGCAGTCAGGCCTCACCAAGCCACGCAGCAAGATGTTGACGTAACAGGAGAGTGACACAGGGGAGAGCCAAGACAAGATGCACAAAAAAAACAGGAACTAAGGTGGCACAGGTGATAGGATACCTCTCTCCTACATCGGAAGTTCCCAGGATTGAATCCTGGTGAAGACAGGAGGAGAAGGATGAGAAGAGAGGGCAGGACACAGGAAACACAGAGACCTGCCCAGCAAATGGACACACACAAAACCAACGGCAAAAACGGGGCGTGGGGTGTAAAATGGATAAAAGTAAATAAATAAATAAATCTTTAAAAAAAAAAACAGAGAGAAATTCATAAATTGGCCAATCTTTGTAAGGGCTGTTGGGGTGAGCAAGGCACACATTCATATAAGAAAAAAATTGGAATTTGGCTTCACATAGTGAGATCTTTTAAAATTATAAGAAAACACCATGTGCAATTATTATCGTTATATTTTAAATGCCCAGTAAAATTGATAACTTCCTAGGAAATTAGAAATGATCGAAACCACCCCAAGGAAAGGTAAATAATATGAAACATTCAAGTTTAAAAAGAAACTAAAAGTGTAACCAAAGACCTACCCCTAAAATACTACCAGGACACAGTGGTTTTGTGGGTGACTTCAACAGAATCATCTCGTGCAAATTATTTTGGAACATGCGAAGATATGGGACACCACTCAAAGCAGGCTGTAGCCGAGGCTGTTGGCTGACAAACCTCGCTCTCACTCTCAACTCCCTTGGCTCTTGTCTCTTCTACCAGGAGAGGCCAGAAAAATGATATACTCACTTCACCAGCCTTCCCTGCAGTTAGAAGTTCTCATATGATAGTTCTGGCCAATGAAACACAAGCAGAGATCTGGGAGTTTCCAAGAAAGTTTTTATTCTCCTGGCCAAGGAGAAAGAACCATCTGGTACCCCCCATTCCCCCTGCTTCTTGCATGGATGTGATGCCTGGAGCTGAGATGGCTGTCTTACAACCATGAAAGAAGGCCAAGGGAACCACAGAGATGATGGGCCACAAGTGATTGAAGAACTGAACTGACATCAGTGACCACGGCCTCGCACACTTCTCCTGATAGCTGTTGAAAGGTTTTGTTATCTGTTTGCTGAATGAGTTCTCAATTAAGCACAAACCTGATATGAAACCCCATAAGGGTATTTTACTACCAACGGGTAGTAAAATTAAAGATAATCTAGAGGTGGAGTGGGCATCACCATCCCAGGATCCTCAGGACTGGGGAATACAATATGGACTAGAGTAGACTTACTGGTATTCTACTATGGACTTATTGTGATTCTAGCAATGGAAGAAATTATATCATTGATGTGGAGACAGTGGCCACTGGAGGGGCTGAAGGCAGGGAGAGGGAAAAAGAGGTGTAATATGGGAGCATTTTCAGGACTTGGAATTGTCCTGAATGACACTGCAATGACAGATACAGGCCATTATATATCCTGCCGTAACCTACAGAATTGAGTGGGAGAGAGTGTAAACTACAATGTAAACTATAATCCATGCTTAGTGGCAATGCTCCAAAATGTGTTCATCAATTATAATGACTGTACCACACTAATGAAAGAAGTTGTGAATATGGGGAAAAGTGGGAGGTGTGGGGACTGGGGCATATAGGAATCCTTTATATTTTTTATGTAACATTTTATGTAATCTAAGTATCTTTTAGAAAAAATTAAAAATATATATTTAAAAAAACATTACAATGCTACAATTGTCAAAACAGCATGGTACTGGTAGAAGGATAGATATAAATCAACTTATATATTGACAATCTGAAAAATCTCTGATGACATGCTTGCAAATACATTTTTCTATTAGCTGGTACTGAAAATACAGCATAACTAAATAAAATGCATTTGCTTTTTTTTTTTTTTTTAGTTAGACCACTAAAAAGAATTTATTTGGGAAATGGGGGAAAGAACAGAGCTTGCTGAGAAATGGGAGAGAATGGAGAGAAAGATTTGGTGCGGCCCCTCAAGGCAGAGAGAGTGCAATGCATTTGCTTTTAACTATGAAAAAAAAATAAAGACACTCTCATATACAAACAGAAGAAAATAATTCCGAATAAAATATCAGCAAATAAAACCTGGCTGTACTTTATAAGAAAATGTCAAGTGGGTTTAGTCCAGGAATTTGAAGGCAATTTAACATTAGAAAATCCATCAATGTTATTTACTTAATTAACAGAATAAAGGAGAACAAAGACATATGTTCATTTAAATAGATGCTGAAAAATCATTTGATTTTTAGCACTAATTTGTAGTAAAAATTCTTAGCAAACCAAGTATAGATATTTTCTCCCGTAATTGAAAGGAACTTTTACCAGCAAGCATCTTACAAGGGGAAACATAAGACTAAATTCTCATTAAGGTGAGAAAATGGGCAAGGATGTGTGCTACTACTGGTACTACTTGATATGTTTTAGCCAATGCAATTAAATAAGAAAAAAGAAGAAGCATAAATTTTGGAAAGAAAGAAAAAATGTCATTATTTAAATATAATAAAATCTATCTAGAAAATCTAAGATTTTCTTCCAGTTTTTCACAGCTGTAGATTAGAAATACTATTAATATGTACCTCATGGGGTTGTTACAACTATTACTTTGGTTCACACATGTAAAGAATTTAGAATGGTGCCCTGCACATGGCAAACACAGTAAGATGCAAGGTCAACATGCAAAAATCAAAGACATTCCTATAAAGCAGGAATAACCAATTAGAAACTGAAAAATAATTTTAAATCCCATTTGCAATAGCAACCAGAACTATGGTATACCTAGAAATAAATCTAGCCAAAGATGTAATTTAGGCAGCAGATAACAAAACTTCATTAGAGAACAACGAAGACTTCAACAAATGGAAAAGTAAACTGTGGTTGAGCAGTGTCATGCAATGTCATCAACTTACAAAGTAAGTCATTAATTCAATGCAATGCCAATCCACGTTGCATAAGGAGGATTTTTCACAGAATTCAGCCAGCTAGTTTTAAAATGTACTTAGGAAGAGTTAAAAACCCATGGATAACCTAAATCAGTCTTTAAGAAAAAGAACAAGGAGGGGAGATTCTCCCAAGACATATCAAGATTTATCGAGAAGCAATGCTAAGTAAAAATCACAGCCTGTTGGTAGAGGAAGAGGCAACTAGAGAAAAGTGATTAGAAAGAAAGCCAGAAACCATGCAAATATGGGGACTCAGAGTAGTATCGCCAATAGTGGGGCAAAGATGTGCTGCATAATACATAGTCGTGGGACAGGGGACTTCCATCTGGAAAAGCAGTGAACTGATTTCCTGCCTCACACCACAAACAAAATAAGTTCCGATGCATTAAAGACCAAAATGTGAAAAATAAACTTTAAACAATGAGGAGAAAAATAATGACAATTTTTATGACTTTGGGTTAGATAAGGATTGCCCAAATGTGCACATATATATGTACAAAGAGATTTGTAAAAGTTGGTCCATGGCATTACTGTTGCGGCCCAGAAACTAAAAGGAACGAACTAGCTCTGCACCCATCAACCTACTTCTCGACATAAAGATAACCCATAAAAAAAAGTAGTAATACAATAGACTATTATTCAGTATTAAAAAGGAACGGAGTTCTGGTTTATAGGACAACATGGATGAACCTTGAGGACAGTATGTTGAGTGAAATAAGCCAGATACGAAAGGGCAAATATTGTGTGATCTCACCGGGATGGAATAATTAGAATGAGCAAACTTACAGAGTAAGACTCTAGAATATAGGTTACCAAGGTCTTGGTTGGGAGTGGGGAATAGGGAGTTGCTTAAATGTTTAATTTGTACAGCATTTCTGTTTGGGTTGATGGTAAAGTTTTGGGAATGGATGGTAACAATGGTAGCACAACATTGTGAGTGTAGCTAACAGCACTGAATCACACATGTGAATGTGGTTAAAAGGGAAATGTTAGGTCATATCTGTGTTACTAGGATAAAAATTAAAAGGTAAAACAGGGCTGTACAACCCAGTGAAACCTATTGTAAACGATGGACTGTAGTTAATAGTACAATTATAAAAATGTTCTTTCATGAATTATAACAAATGTACCACACTAATGCAAGGTATTAATAACAGGGTGGCATGTTGGAAAAGATATATACCCTAATGTAATTAATGGACTATAGTTCACGTACAATTATAACATTCTTTCATCAATTGTATCAAAGGTACCACACTAATGTAAAGTGTTAATAATGAGAACACTGTACTTTTTACATGATTTTTCTATAAAACCTGCAACTTCTCTAAAAAAGGAAGTGGTGGAACTATCTGCAGAATGGTAGCATGTTTGTACATTTAAACACCCGTGCACAAATACCATTAAGATGGACTAGAATAAAATGTATGTTTGTCATTGCTTCCAAGAATGAAGGGAATGGGGGCACAGAACCAGGGATGTGAGTCCAAGGGCTATTCAAAATGCTTATTTTCTTTTATTTATGTTTGCAGAGAGAAGATTAATATTTATTGATTTGGGGAAGGGGGTTTATGGATATTTGTTATAATATTCTGTATATCGCATTCTATACAACTTTTTAAATTCTCAGAATTAAAAAGAAAAAATAATTGGAAAGGATGGGACAAAGACTAAAAAACCTACAAAAGCCTGACTTCTCTTTCCTGACAAGTAGGAAAGTTACAATGGGTGGTTGGTCTTTTCTAGAACCCAATACTTTATCAGTGGGGAGAGGAGGAGGTTTATCCTTCCCAAAACAAACTTGTAAGAAAATCGAGGGGAGGCAGTGGCTACTGAGTGCCTCTGTTTTCTGGGCAATGGCAGGTGGATTTGGGGGAGGGCCAGAGTCCACAGTCAGGGGGTGAGCAGTTTTTGCTCCCCTAAGTTGTGCTGGGCAAGCTTAAGCCAGAGTCAAGGCAGCTGACAAGACCAGTGTCAGCTCAAATAAAGGAAAGCAGAGCATAGACAACCACCCACCACCTTGGGTCCTAGATTCATGCCCACTTGCCTGAGGAAAAGGAACGGAGTTGCCCCGAGCAGAGGTGAGCCTGTAAGAACACAGGCAGGCTGGGAGGCCCCTAGGTATCACCCTCCCCAAAAAATCTGGTACCCAAGCAATTGCTGTGAGGAGTCCGCCCGGCAGAGACTACCACCTAAAGCTAGTGTGGTACAGGACCTAAAATTAAGGCCGCCTTGACATCTGGTGAAATGGAGAGGGCCTCAAGCCACAAGTACCCCTCCCCTCTCGTTCCCCATGGGTAAGGTCCCTTGGCCAAACAGCCCCCCTAATCAAAGGGACCAGACTTATTCCCCAGTAGCTGGCTTCAGTTCCCTGCCAGCCCGTGTAAGTATTCAAACAAGCCAATTCCTTCCCCCTGTGGGAAACAGGGAGCACCTCATCCTCTTGTCACTACCAGCTTGTTTCCCACCACCCCGATGTCCACTCTTTTTCCCAAGTACAGCCCCGTGTACATGCGGTGTCCTCTCCCCCCGCCTGCTGTGAGGCTATGTGAGTTATCAGCTGCTGTCCATCTCATCTGCCCAGTGTTGGCTGTGGTGTGTTCAGCCATCCCCATAAGCACAGGGTGGGAACCCCTCCCTCACCAATGGGCTGAAGAGGAGAGAGTTAAAACACTGAGCAATTCGGTAGCCAGGTGTCTGCAAGTGAGGGGTAGGAGGGTCAGAGACGGGGTGAACCCAGATTGCAACCTTGAGATGCTCTGCCATGCCTTACTGAAAACTCACCTGAAGGAGCACAAACTCGGGCACAGGCTTTCAACCTCCTCCCTGGGTAGGCATGAAGAGCTAAATGAAGTTGAGGGCTGCAAGAGAGCGAGGATATACTCATAGCAAAAAAAGCAGAGAGAAGATTGCTGAGAAGTATGAGCACGGTGGAAGACTAATAGCAGGGAAAGCAGGACTGATGGAGCAGACAGCGAGAATTTAAAATAAGCATAATATAGATCCCTAGAGAGAGAAAGTGTTGAGCATTGTTGGGCTGAAAAAATTTTTACTGGTTGGATGGAAGAGCAGAATTAATTCAGTTCAAAAATAAATTTCTGTGCTAGGAGAACAGAACGCCCCTAGAAGGTATCAGGAATGAAGGAAGAAGAGAGAGAGAGAACAAGAGAGGAAAGAACATTTATTTAGAATTCAGCCCCACACAGAAGGGAAGGAAGGAAGGAAGGGACACGGAGGCAAGGGATGAGCAGGGAATGAACAGTTAATAGAAGAACGTCAGTACCAGAGGGGAGACAAGAAGTAACAGAGGGCGGTGAGAAAAACAATGGCCAAGATGGACCCACAATTCTTTAAAGGCACAAGATCCGTGGGAGGGGGAGGAGTGGGGTATATGGGAATCCCCCTATATTTTCAGTGTAACATTTATGTAATCTAAAACTTCCCCAAAGACAGAGAACATGCTAAAAGCTTCCAGAGAGGAAGGGAGATCACACACATATAAAGGAAGGAATCAGACTGGTATCAGACTTCTCAACAGCCCCACCGAGTTCAAGAATGCACAGAGCAATATTTTCAGAGTACAGAAGGGAAGAACTTTGAATCCAGAGTTTTATGTACAACCAAATTATTTAAATGTGGAAGTATTTTTTTACGCACACAAAAGCAGATGCTTTACCACACCTAGTTCTTTTTTGCAGACCCTTTGGAGGATATATTATCTCAAGACGACAAGGAATCCTTTTGGAAACAATGAAATATGAACCAAAGGGAGAGTAAAGAATTTAGAAATATAGTTATTGACTAAATAAATAATAGTAAAAAAAATAGAAAGTGGTATATGTAGCATTTCCGGTATCAAATTCTGGATAACACCTGGAGATTGGGGATGGGATTCTGGAGAGAGTTGAGCACTTTGGGAAGGTCTCCTCTTGTTCTGGGAGAAGATATAGTGATGCTCAAAAGCTTCAGACATTGGAAGATTTAAATAACTTTGGGGACATCCCAGAGGGGCCTTCCCTTAACTAAAATAATAAGCCTCTCTCACCACATATTTTTTATTGTCCCCCTCTATTTTCTTTCATAGCACTTACTCCTACCTGATATTATAGCTTACACTTTTTGATTCTTCTCTGTCTCATTAGAATGTAAGCTTCATGAAGGAAAGCATTTCATAGGTTTTTCTTATAACACAGAATCGAGAACAATGCTTGGCACGTAGTAGAGGCTTAAATATTCATTAAATCTATGAATGAATGAGTTCCTAGAAAGTTAAAAATAAAATATATAATGTTCAAATGACTAGAAAATTAATTTTGATCTGTCTATTAGAAGTCAGAAAGGGGAAAGAAAGAAAGCATGACAAAAAGAAAACATGAATTAAGATTAGAGAAATGTCTTAATATAACAACATACATAGTGAGTTCATTTTTATAAAATTTACCCCCAAAGAGACTTTTATGGGTATAATAAAAAACACTACGCTGTCTAGAAGAGAAATAGTTAAAAGAAAGGATGCCAAAAGACTAAAATGAATAACAAAAACCCAAGAGTACATATTTTAATATCTGAAAAAAAAATAGAATATAAGGCAAAAAAATCGAGAAAAAGAGGGATACTACATAGAATAAAAGAGAAAGTAGATCAGTGAGTTGTATCACTCACTTAATATAGAGCCTCAATATGTATAAAACAATAAGTGACAGCATTAGATACAAATAAATTAATAATTTTATTTGCCAATTTTAACACTTCATTCTTACAAACTGATAAATCATAAAGACAAAAATGAGAAGTAGTATGTACTACTTAAGTAATAATCTTGATCACTTGTGAACATAAATATAAATCATCAATAAAATCATAGCCAACAAAATCAATAATAAACTTAAAAAAGAATACATGGTCATCAAATAGCGTATATTCCAGACATGCAAGGATGACTCAACACCAGAAAAATCTCACAATGAAATTCATGAAATTAACAGAGAATGATTACCTAAGGGAATGTTAGAAAAAGCTTTGTAACACTTATTTATGATTTTTTAAAAATATACAAAACACTTGAACAGATATTTGTACACTAATATTCACAGAGGCATCATTCACAATAACCAAAAGGTGGGAATAACCAAAGTGCCCATCAACAGGTGAATGGATAATCAAAATGTGTTATATACATATGATGGAATATTCAGCCATAAAAAGGAATGAAGTTCTGATACGTGATACAACACGGATGAAACTTGAAGACATCATGTTGATTAAAATAAGCTAGACATAGTAAGACAAATATTGTATGATCTCACTTGTATGAAATGCCTAGAATAAGCAAATCTCATAAAGACAGATAATAGATTTCAGGTTACCAGGGGCCAGGAATGGGGGTGGGGTGAGAAGACAGTGATTGCTTAATGGGTGCAGAGTATCTGTTTGAGGTGATGCAAAAGTTTGGGTAATGGATGTTGGAGATGGAAGAATGATACTGCAAGTGTAATTAATATTATTGAATTATATATTTGGAAGTAGTTAAACTGGGAAATTTTGAGTTGTATATATGTTACTACAATAAAAAGTTTTAAAAATTACTGACAGAAAATAAAGACTTGAATAAATGGAAACATATCCTGTGTTCGTGAATTAGAAGAGTTAATAATAAGACATGAATACTACCCAATAAGGCATGAATACTACCCAAAGCTGTCTACAGATTCAACACAATCCCAATCAAAATTCCTGTAGCCTTTTTGCAGAAATGAAAAAGCCAATCTGCAAATTCATATGGAATTAAAAGGAGTTCAATATAGCCCAAACAATCTTGAAAAAGAAGAACAAAGTTGGAAGACTCACACCTCCCAGTTTTGAAACTTACTACAAAGCTACAGAAATCCAAACAGGTTGGCACTGTGTGGTAGGTTGAGTTATGTACCTCAGCAAACAACATTCATAATATGCATTCCTGTGGATGTGAATTTATTGTAAATAGGACCTCTAGAAGAAGTTAGTTATAGTTAAGGTGTGGCCCAAATGAATGAGGCTGGGTCTTCATCTAGATTCCTGGAGGCCTTATAAGGAGAAGGACACAGAGAGAAGCTAGCAGTCAGCAGAAACCTGGAGGGAGAGGAGAGGACATCGTCATGGGATGACAGGTAAAACAGAGATACCAGCAAAGGAATGCCAAGGATTGCTGGCAGCCAGCACCAGAATATACAGACTTTGGGAGGAAAGCATCACCTTAATGATGCCTTGATTTGGGACTTCTGCTAGCCTCAAAACCATAAGCCAATGCATTCTTGCTGCTTAAGTGAAAATAAGTTTGTGGTATTTGTGATAGCAGCTCAGGCAAACTAAGACATATTGGTATAAGGATACACTATTGGTATAAGGAGAGACACAGATCAATGGAAATAGAATTGAGAGTCTAGAGATAAACCTTCACATCTTCACATCTTGATACCCTTTTGAAAAGGGTATCAAGTCCATTCAATGGGGAAAGAATGTGCTGTTCAACAAATGGTGCTGGGACAACTGGATATTCACATGCAAAAGAGTGAAATTGGACTCCAACCTCACAGTGTATATACAAAAATTAACTCAAAATATATCAAAAACCTAAATATCAGAGCTACATCCATAAAAGTCTTAGAAAAAAACACAGGGAGAAATCTTCAGTACTTTGTATGTGGCAATGAATTCTTAGATATTAAAATAAAAGCACAAGCAACGGAAGAAAAATTAGATAAATTGAACTGCATCAAAATTTAAAACATTTTGCAAAGGACATTATCAAGAAAGTGAAAAGACAACCCCTGAAATGGGAAAAAATATTTGGAAATTATATACGTGATAAGGGTACCTATATATGTAAAGATCTCCTACAACTCAACAACAAAAAGACAAACACTCTTAATTAATAAATGGGCAAAGAACTTGAATAGACATTTCTCCAGAGATCAACAAGCACGGGAAAAGGATGTTCGATATCGTTTGCCAACAGGGAAATGCAAATCAAAACCACAATGAGATACCACTTTACACTGACTAGGATGATTATTATTTTTTTGTAAAAGGAAAATAAGTGTTGGTGAGGATGTGGAGAACATTTGTGCACTGTTGATGGAAGAGTAAAAGGGCGTGGCCTCATTTGGAAAACAGTTTGACAGTTCTTCAAAAAGTTAAAAATAGAATTATCATATGAACCAGCAATCCCACTTCTAGGTATATACCCAAAAGAATGGAAAGCAGGGACTTGGACAGATATTTGTGTTTATTGCAGTATTAGTCACAATAGCCAAAAAGCAGAAACAACCTAAGTGTCCACCAATGGATGATTGGATCAACAAGATGTTATATGTCCATGCAATGGAATATTATTCAGCCATAAAAAGGGATGAAATTCTGACACATACTACAACACGAATGAACCTCGAAGACAAATTGTTGAGTGAAGTAAACCAGGAACAAAAGGACAAATATTGTATGATTCCATCTATATGAAATATCTAGAATAAATTTATAGGGACAAAAAGTAGTAAACAGGTTGGCAGGTGCAGGACAGGGGACAGAATGGGGAGTTGTTGTTAATGGGTAAAGAGTTTCTGCTGGGGTGTTGAAAAAGGTTTGGTAATAACATAATGTTGACGGTAGAACATAGTAAGTGCAATTAACACCGCTGAATTTTACACTTAAAAATGGCTAAAATGGCAAATGTTATGTTACATACATGTTACCGCAATAAAAATAATAAGCAAGGCAGCCACCTCTACAG
>PVKH010028617.1:0-12810 GCA_004027955.1 Chaetophractus vellerosus
AATCAAAGTAGCAGAAACTGTGAGAAGTATACTAGCAACAAAAGGAAGTATACTAGCACTCAGGAAGATGGAGAAAGGAAGCAGGTATTTACTGAGTCACTTTTGTGTACAATAATTCAGACATTTATATGTATAATAATTCAGACCTAGTAAATGTCAAACATTGCCATTGGTAACTGGGGGTTTACTATGAAGTGTGCCCAAAAGAACAAAGTGTGCCCAAAAGAACAAAGAAATGGTGATTGCCCTTGGAAGGTTAAACTGTAGAAATACCTAATCTTGGATCAGAGGGTAGGTATTCAAGGTTACCTTAAAGAAGAGTTTCTCAAAGTATGTTCCTCAGAACACTAATTCTTGTAGAATATTAATAGAGATGAGAGGAATGAAAATGATACAAACCTTTGAAAACCATATTCTATCCGTACATGAATACTTCCTAAAGTAGATTACTAATTTCTCAGGACATTAATAGGTTTTGGGGGATAAAAGAGTTTCATGGTCTAGGAAGCCTGGGAAAAGTTGGGGTAAGTAAACATTTTCTTTTAACTGCAGGACTTCTCAGAATCTTTACTAAGCTAATTTGTATTGTGTGTCCCTAGTGGCAGGGTGGAAGTAGGGTGGGCAAACCACAGCCCTGTCAATTTCAGAATCAGTTTCCCTTCTCCATCTCCAGCACTACCAACCACCTGAGACCAAGAGCCACTACCTCAGCCAGAGCATGCAACAGCCAACCACTTATATCATTTTCCCCTATCATCCCCTCTTCCTTTCCTTCATCCAGTCTCCGTATGTTTTAAAAATATCATATTACTGCTCAGCTTAACACCTTTCAATGGGGTGATAAAAACATTCTAAAATTCATTGTGGTGTGGTTGCACAACTCTGAATGTACTGAAAACTAGTGAATTGCACACTTTAAATGAGAAATGCAATGTTATATGAATTAGATCTCAATAAAGCTGTTACAGAAAAAAAAATCTTCTCTGATGTCCTATCATACTCGGGATAAAATCTAAACTCTTTTCTCAGGCCTATAAGCTCCCATGTGATCTGTTTTCTGCTCACCACTGCAAACTCCAGCCACTCCAATCTTCCTTTATTTCTTCAGGCACACCAAGCCTGTTGGGGCTTTGGACATTTTACTCCCCTCTCCCTCTGCCTGGGATGCTTTTCCCCTGATCAGCGCTCAGCTGGCTCCTTGTTTTTCAGGTCCAAACTTACCGTCACCTAATTGTTTAATTTCCTTTATTCCCACACTACAATGTCTACTCCATGACAACAATGGCTTTGTCTCTCTTGTTCCTAACTTGTACTTACAGTGACAAAATAGTGCCTGGCACATAGTAGGAATTAGGTACATATCTGTTGAATAAATGAAGGAATAAATCTGAATTTAACTGGGGACACAAATAATCCAAATTGAAATGGGCTTCGAGGACATCGCACTCTATTTTGCACCTAATGCAACGGCCTCTCCTTCTCAGTCTGCTTTGCTGGCTTCCCTTCATCTCTTCAATCCCTAAATGCTGGCATTCTCAAGGCATCAATGACAAAAATACTGAATTCAAGAGGAGTAAACGTTTTTGGAGGTAGATTAAATTGGTTTTAGACTCCAGAAGAAAAAAAATCATTTTATAAACTAGTGATCAAATTGTATAATACTAGACCAAATTAACATGCTAACATCTGTGCCACAGGACTGATGCTTTTTAAGTCTCACCAGATAACTGGGTTATGTCAAATTGCCTCTTGATGTGGTACTATTTCAGGGGACAAAATAGGCCTTAAATATATCCTAACTTATAATACTGGAGTTAACTCCAGATAAAATTAGCTTCAGGGTCGTAAAAAGAAACCAAAATTAAGAACAAGAGGAAGAAAAGCTTCCATTCTACACTTTGAAATATATAATGGGTTATGCTTTAATAAGTTGTACTTCAAAGAATTGTTAACATGGCAACAAAGAAATGTATTCTCTCACCTTCTGCATAGGCTTCACTGTGATCCTCCATTTGCTCAGATGTTTCCAAGTCTATGATTTGGTCCCAAAGTCTTCTGCATAAATCTGAACTTCCAGCAGAAAATGCTTTCGAAGCTGCAAATTCTGAGGCTTTCTCCACTCTCTTCAATATAACAAAAACAAAAAATCCACATTGATGACAATGTGAGTTAGAGAATTTCTTTCCTATTCAAGAATGATTTTCTACTACTCAGATATTTTCAACTTTTCCTTTTCAGAGGAACTCTGAGGTTTAAACACATTCAAGACCAAATAATTTTCTGCTCATTGTTGATACAAAATATGAAATAAATTGCAGTATTTTTACCAGGTTTTAAAAGGTATTCACAATTTTTATATTTGCACAGAAGGTTATTTAAATTTTGGATAACTTTAGTTTAGAGCATTAATAATGGGGTTCTGAGACATGGGTAATTTATTGAAATAAAATATTTTATTTTATTAGTTTCTATGCCACTAGGACTTGCCTATGAATATGAACCAGGGGCAGAATAATTACATTTCCTCAAATCACTACTCCTGAAAGGAACCTCTCCATGATATGTTAGGCTAACTATAGTCTCAGTAAAATTGGGATAAACAGAGTTACTGAACTGTAGTCATCCAGAATGTTTTAACTCAACAGTGAGTCTAGTAAAAACATGGCCAAATTCATGAGGTTGGGGAAGAAATTGAGAGAGGTGGGCAAACACTCTTGGCATTTTGGTTTACCCTCACAGTACAGAAGAATTATCTTACAACTAACCCCTGACCTTCCCCTGTCCCTGCAGAGGTGCTGCCACCTCCACTTGCTGCACGCTCAGTCTTCCAACTCAGAAAGTGGCAACTCTATTCTTTCCTTTAGTTTTATGAGATGTGAATATGATCAGGCATTTTTTTTTCACTGTCTTCATTAACAAGGAGAACTCAGTCATGTCATTTAACCAATCTGTGCTCATTTATCCATTTTTCTGAACACTAGAGAAATGACTGAGTTTGTTTTTAGGATTAAATAAAATAACGGTGCCTGGACAGGATTTTTAAAGTAACGCTTTCATAATTTGTTAAGCTGCCTTTTGTCTGTTATTTTATATTTGAAGTTGAAATAAAGTTTACTAATTTTGAAAAAAAAACAACAAAGAAAGAGTAGAGTCCAGAATTCACAAATAAAGGAGTAAAAGAAATGTTTTCTTGGATCTAATAGAGGAAATGTTTGGGATATCACTGAAACCCAAGATTACGGGAAAATAAAATAGATAATGCTAAGATTAGAAATAATCTTTGTATTTCTTTGTTTTAAAATACCACATACTTACTATTTTTTTTTCCCAAAATAAGCATGTAAGAGACAGGGAAGATCAATCTTTTTTTTTCAAAGATTTATTTTTATTTATTTGTATATCCCCCCTCTTGCTGCTTGTGCTCGCTGTGTTCATTTGCTTTGCGTTTTTCTGTGCTGCTTGTCTCCCCCTGCTGCGTCAGCTCACTGCGCGGTGGCCTGCCTCCCATTTGGTAAACCAGAGCCCAACCAATTGAGCCACAGCCAGTTCCCTCTGAAACTATATTTCAGTAACTTATTCTTTCAGTAAGCCCTGATTCAAAGGCTAGCCCTTTTCCCAGCACTGTAGTGGGCCTTAAGAGGGAAACAAAAGTAAAAGCTGAAAGCTTCTGTTCTCAAGGAGTTCAGGTTTTTGTCTTGTTTTGTTTTGTTTGGTCCCATATACAATGTGTGTAGTAAACAACTAAAGAACAATTCTAAGACATTACAGATTTTTGAATACAGATTCAAAAAGAATGGAACATCTTCAGGAGTTTATTACTCAGTCACTAGGTTATATATAAGCATGTAATTTGTAAAGGAACTATCACAGTTGTTCCCGTGATCAAATAAGTGCTCCATATGTGCTCCCAGTGTCCCAAGGCGCACATTAATCCCATGTCTACCCCGTCACTGTGAACAGCAGAAACAGCAGCCACAGTGCATGCATTCACTCCCTCGAGACCAGGAGCTACAAACACAAATGCATACTGCATGTTCATATACAACAGTTTTGTGAGTAATGTATGTCCAATTCTTTTTTAATTACCCTATATAGGAATAAATGCTTGCACGTATTACTGCCAAAATAATTCCAAGGGAAAATTAGAGGATGAGATTAGGTAGCTAAGGTGGGTGAACAAGAGATTTTCACTAAGAGTGGTACCTCAAGCTGAGCTTTAAGAGAAGGATCTAGGTTGGACTAGATCTAGGAGAGGAAGAGCACTCCCAGCTCGGGGATCAGCATAAGTCAAAGCAAAGGGAAGACTTTTCTAATGGAGGGGCAGGTGAGTGACCTGATAGGAGTCACATAGGGTAGCAGTACAGGCAGGATGATAATAAAGGCAGGTTGGAGGAGGGCCTTAAATGCCAATGTGGAATTTAGGGAGTTTCATCTAATGTAACAGAGAATCACTGATGGTACAGGACTGACACAATGAAAACATTTTTTTTGAAAGCTCAACCAAGAAGCATAATGCACTGGAGTAAGAAGATGAATTAGTCAATTAAATCAGGATGAAGACGAAGTATAAATCATGGTGTGCTGTCACATTTGGGGTAAGCTGCCCCAAGGTTCACAGTTCTACTCCAGCTTCTGCCTGATTCGGGGTGACTTCAACATTCCTGAGGATGACTCACTGTGGCAATCTGAGATTATTTTATGAATCCTAAAAACAGAAAGATTATGTTTGTAAACTAATCTATTCCTCTGGGTGTGATAACCTTTGATTGCAATAAATTCAGCTGAGGAGCCTTTGATTCGATTACCTGTTAAGATTGCTTTAGGGCTTTTTCAACTAAGTCAATAAGGAGTGACTCAGCACAGACTGATATAGGAAGCCCAAAGAGACAAGCCCTATGCCAGTTTGCACCTGAAATCCAGAAGAAAGCAGAGCAGCTGGGCCTGAGAGAGGAAGCCTGGAGGGGAGGAAGAGACCAGGCAGAGATTGCCTGCCATCTTGCTTCAGCATGAGACCGCTGACTTTGGTGAGAAATCACCTCTTATGGTGCTTTGAGTTGGACTTTTCATGGCCTTGGGACTGTAAGATTTACCTCAAATAAATCCCCATTATAAAAGCCAACAGATATCTGGTACTTTGCATCAGCAGCCCTTTGGCAGACTAATACACTCACCAACATATCAGCCTCCAGGTCTACTTGATCTTTTGTGTCCCATCAGCCAACCTTCTCCATTGCATTTTGACAACCACTCAGGTGGTAAGCCTGAACCATGCCATGGTGCATTTTCCACTGTTCAAACCAAACTCTGATAACTTCCTCTTCCAACATCAATTCCCACCCATCTCCCTCTTTCATCTTCCTCCTTCTGCTCATTTATGTTATACCTCAAAGTCTTCCAGTCACTGTTCACCTCCCTTTTCTCCCAGCCAATCAGACCCTTTCTGCCCAGCCTGGATCTCCAACTATTTTCTTACATCATCCTCAAAATCCTTGTCCCCTTGCCTTTCCAGTGAAAATCTCTAATGTTAGATCAATCTGATCTACCAATTTTTGGTGTCATAAAAAATTTATGGTTACCCATTTCAACCAGGTCCTCAATGCTGCTGGGCAATCCCTTTTCTGTTTGGAAGAAAGGCCTAGCTCAACTTCATCCTGTTTTCCAAGGCCTTTCCAAATACCACCATTCCCTTCCACATTACAAGGTCTCAGCTGATTTGGAGATGGTGATCCACTCAAGTGAATGTGGACATCTGAGGCCCAGAGATTATAACTGCTTATTGTACAATAAGAGCTGAAATAAATTAGGAAACAAAATCAGAAGACAGGGAAGAGAACAGAGAGATAGTAGGAGAATCAGGAGAAAAGAGTGTTACAAAAAAGATTATGGAAGAGAAGCTTTCTAGAATAAAAAGATGATAACTGTATCAAACTTAACCTTAAAAAGTTTGAGAACTAAGAAGAGACTGCTGGATTTGTCCAGGAAGTTACTTATGCCAAAAATTTCTATAGCATGGTAAGAAATAGAAACTTCAGGAAACTAATGGTGGAGACAAGAGAATAATAAAAATGTGAAGGCAAGGAGTCCAGGCTATACATGCAAAGAGGCTGGATAAGAAAAGAAAGAAATCACATGGCAATCAAAATGGGCTTTGGGGTCAAATGAGGACTCATTGATTTTTTTTTTTCAAGGCAGGTGAGAATTGGGGGCAGAATGGAGAAGAAGCCTTTCCAGACGTTTTAGAGAAATGATACAAAGAATGATTTCACTGAGGCAAGCTGGCTGACAACTGCATGAAGGAGGAAAATGATGTAGACAAGTCAGAGCAGAATTTTACCTTCCTGTTTTAAAAAATCTTTCCCTCTGAAGGAAATGGTAACTAGATGTGCAACTAATCCCTGTAGCACAGGGACTCTCAACACTGACACATGCACTAGGCTTTGAAATAGAGGAGTGATCTTCCCAGAGCTAGCCTCTAATGATAGTGGATCTATTTTAATTGTCTTCTAAGTCAGGCCTTCTCCAGTTGCCAGGAAGCCTTTCATGGTCCCACCTAACTTAGTGCCCCTGACCATGTGCTTCCATTACACCCCCTTGATTCCCCCATCAGCTTTAAGTAGTTATTTTCCATGGACTATAAACTCTGGGAGAGCAGGGACTGTACCTGCTTGAGCACCATTTTATCTCCAATGGGCTAGTACTTAATAAATACTGGCCGAATGAATAAATGGATCACAATGATCACATCTAGCCTAGGCTCCATCTGGCCTGAAGCTCATGATGCCTGCCAATTTATATAAGTAATAACTCTTCAAAATACTATCATTGAGAAGAATATTTTCCCAGGAAAATGCTGCATGACTGTGAAACATGTGGCATACAAATGAACTATGAAGTTGCCCAATTGATACTCAGAGTCATGAACCTAAAGCGATTTAATGGTACTTTCAACTTAAATGGTACATGGGCTCAAAAATATATATATCTTAGGCCTGGAAGAGATCTCAGAAGTTATCTAACGCAAGTCCACGCTCACTCAGTGCTCAAACATTCTACCTTAGTCCTTCATTAGTCACTTAGACTCTACTTGAATACCTCCAGTGACAGAAAACCCATCTCTTTATGAGAATGACCAGTGCATTTTTTGATAGCTCTAGTCATCAGAACATTCTTACTTGTGATGCACACATAGCTTCTACCCATTGGTCCCCAAAGTCAATGTAACCATAGTACAATATTATGAATATCTCAAAGAGGCCACCATATCCTCTCCCAAGACTTCTCTTCCCCTTTTCCTTTAATCCTTGTTCATATGATCCTCATGGCATTTGAAAGGGCATATCTAGATCTCTTTTCTTGTTATTCATACTTAACCACTTTCAGGAGAACCAAGAGAATAATGATAAAAATATTAAAAAGAAACCAATGTAACATATATAGTCACGTGGATTCATGCAAAAATAGCAAAATGATGTACAAAATAGAGACCTACTAGTATTCTTTTTCCATCTGATTATGTCCCACTCTCAATTCTCTATTTTAATTTAAAAATGACCTTACCTTAATCCACTGTTCCACATTGTCAGGGTCAAAAGCAGGCTGTAGATAATATATACAGAATATTAATACCCAGCTTTATCTTTATCATCCTTGCCATTTTAATCTATACTTCTGACTAAAGCATATAGAAAAGTGCCTTTCATTCTTTCTCCAAAGCATTTCATTAGAAAGTTCAGCACTGATTAGCAACAGAAGCCTTCTCTGGGACATTGTCTGATTGTCTGTTTTTATGTCCTGATTGGGCCCTACCTCCAGAGATTTTGATTTAATTGGTCTAAGGTAGGGCCCAGGCATCAATATTTTCTAAAGCTCCCCAGGATCAAGAACCAAGATAAACACTAGGTATAATACTACTCATAAAAACTCAGACACTAATTATCAAGTTTATCCAAATGTCAAGGTGGCAAATCTTCTGATTGGAGAAGAGTATGTCCCTCTCCTCAGCCCCCTCTTTACAGGCGTAGCCTATAGCAAGAGGCTTTCCTATCTTACCTAGACCAGGGATATTGTTCATTCCACTAAGAACTGGGGGTGGGTGGGAGCTGGGATGGGGTTAGGGTGAGAGATAACCAGTCCTACTCTACTTTTTAGCAAAGCTGAAAATGTGGTAGGAATCAAACAAATTTCCACCCAGGTCAGGCAGATAATAATCTGAAAGTAGAAATCAGACAATTAGAACATCTTCTTTCTTCACTCTCTGTAACTCCCAGCAGTGTGTAGAATTCTATCTAATAGTTACTTAACAAGTAGAGCTATTTGCTTTGCAAATAATTCAGGTGGGCTTTTAAATAAATAAGGGAATATCTAAACTAGCATACTGACACTTGGAGGTGGAAAAGATATAATACTCTTTCACTTACATAATACTCACCTTCACAGCACCTTAGAGGAACTAATTAATGCAGCTGTAATGCTGAATAATTTTGTCACTGCAACAAAGAGCTGATCTTGTTAAAATAAAACTGAACTTCAAGGAGCTTTTTTTTTTTTTTAACTTTTCATACTCTAGGCAGCAACAATGAGCACTTATAGCAAAAAGTCTTCATTTTGGAGTCCTAAGAAATTGCCCCTAATTTTTACCTCTTATCATCAAGTCTATACCCATAATCTATTTCAAATTCAATCCAATATGCAACTTGTATAATGCAATTGGAACAGACTCAGTTTCCAAGTCTAATGCTCCAGTCTGCACCCTCCAGTATCTGGGGCAAACTATTCATCAAGTGGAATATGCCTAGTGCATTATTTAGTTGGTATATTTAGAAAAAAATTGCAAAAGCAATTGCCTGGGGCCCTCAGAAGGCCACATGTCTACCGAATGTTTTTTTAAGAAAGGATGAAAACAGCTGGTGAAATTGCTCTGAGCCTGAAAGCTGAGAAGTCTCTCCATTTCGGTACTCTCATTTACATTTAAAACATTTATTTTTGTGGCTGTTAAAAAGTAGCCTTGGGAAGAACACACCCTGTGACTGTGACTTTGCACATGCCATGACCTATGACTCAAGTTCAAAACGCGGTTATCAGTTTTTCATGTCCTCGGATGTTAATGCATCAAAAAAGGGAACAGATATGAAGAGGCTCTAAGTTTTTGAAGGTTGGTTGAATTTAGAAATTGCCATATGAATCAAAGGTTGATAAATTCCATATCCACTTGCATTCCTGAGTTCATTTTAGATGCTGTAAAACTGGAAGGGGAGGGACACAGGCAGATTTAATGTGCACCCAACTACCACCGCCAAATAAAGATTAGTTTCCCCTGAACAAGGCAGAAGATTTAATGTGCACCCAACCACCACCGCCAAATAAAGATTAGTTGCCCCTGATTTGCAAAAAGGGAGGGAGGGAGGGAGAAAAGAAGAAAACAATTGTACGGGGACTTTCCTAAAATTGTGTGTGTGATGGGGGTGGAGAAAAGGGGATCGCGGACGAATGCCTTTCACTGGGTTGGACACTACCAGACCTCTCTGTTTTGAGAAAAAGTGTTAGATGAAACCAGTTCTTCCACTATACTGCCCATCAAAGCCGTAAGGTACCCATACTCCGAAGCTCCAAAGACCCCTTCACTCCCGGCCAGGCTGGCTCTGGGCGTTGAAAGAAAGGGCGGCCCGGGTAAGGATGCCCCAAAGAGGAACAGGGAGGAAGCGCAGATAGTGCAGCAACCAAATCCGGAGCCCGACAGCGCCTTTGGCGGGTCCCCGCTCCCCAGAGCTCTCGTTTGGGATCACCTCGGGATTCGGCTTCCTTGTGAACCGCTCCCAGCGACTCAGCCCCGTCCTCTTCCTTGAGGCGGACCTTCCCTGGGGCGCCAGTATCATTTCCCAAGTTCAGGCCTCACTGCGGCCAAAGCTGCAGCAAACGCTTCTTTGCCCAGGCTGCTTTCGAATCACACCGGGAGTTGTAGTTCCTCCGCTAGCAAGGAAGGTAGGTGCCCGGGTCCCCAGAACCACCAACCCCAGGAGGCTTTGCGCACGTGGGACGCGTTAGCTCGGTTACCCATGGCAACGGCAGCGCTTCCTCCGCCTCCAGGCCTCCAGCGCTCGTTTTGATATTACCTTTGCTTTTAGTAGCGCACTGTGATGACGACCTACTCCCGGATTGGCTCGGCGCCGCAGGCAGTGGCTTAGGGGCACCGACTGAATTCTGTAAGCCGGACACGTGGTAGCGAACTGTAAGGAGTTTGGGGGGCTTCTGAAGACCAAAAAAGTTAGGAAGTTTCCAGGTAAGTGTCCCCTTTCTTTGCTGGTGTGTCGCGCCCAGTCGCTTCCTGGTTTCTTGCAGTAAATGTAACTATACCCCCGCCACATCTCTCCTTCCCTTTTCTGGGTTCTCCTGGTAGATCTTGGCTTCTGTTAAATTCAGATTCTCCCAAATCGAGTGGGCTTCGCTGCATCTCTGACAGAAAATGGTTTTCTTTCGACCGGTCTCTTCTCAAGGTCTTATCACCCGGAAGTTTTTCCTGGACTGCTCAGGAGACTTGGGAGGATAGGACTCTCTTGAATCCTTGCGCTAGGCTCCTGGCGATGTCTGGGACCCTGTTGATGGCCGCTGAAGCGAAGATAAATCCATCGTTATGGCTGAGCCTAGATATTCCCGGGAACATTCCATTCTGGGGTACATAGACTTATAAGGCAGGATAGAGATTTAGAGCAGAAGCTTTGTGGCAGTATGACCTTAGGCAACTTCTTTAATTACTCTCGAATCCTTGATTTACCCAGCGGCAAAATTGAGATGATGATACCTATTAATTGGGGTGTTGTAACGATTAAAAAACAGTGAATGTAAAGCGCTCTGTCCAGGAAGTGTAAACTCTAGTACTCTCGAGACTGGAGAAAATGAAGCCAGGGAAGTCGTTCCTGTAGACAGTTGTAGATCCCTAGGACCTGCTTTGCAACCTTAGTGTCCATCGAAGGGGGAGGTTGACTGTTACATCATGCTATGCAATATCGTGAGGTAGTTATTTTAAAAGGGTAAGTTAGGGCCATGTCTCTTCTTTGGGAAAGGTATCTGCTGTGTATTACTGGGAGAAAAACAAATTACAGAGAAGTGCATATAGTATATTATGTTTGCATGTTTGTAGAAGCAAACCATGTTCAGAAACATGCCCTCATATATAAGTATGTTTAAAATGTTTGTATGAGTATGAAGAAAGATTGTGGAGGCCGGGAAGATGGATCAAAAGTGAAGAGGTGAATAAGAGAAAACAAGAACAGTAAGAACACTATAGCAAAATTGAAAATATTACTATAAAACTATGTCTTAATATTAACAGTATGTAGATGTTGTATATGCTTATGGACAAGAAAGACCTAATAGGCCACCAGCATATTGGGTATAGCTTGTAAAGCCAGACTATGATATAAGTCCTGACTGCAAATTAACCAGCTGGTGACTTTATTACCATCCGTTTTCTTATCTCACACAACACAAATAAAAATAACATCTACCTTATTCAGTTGATTTGAAGATTAACCAAGTTAATAGGTAAAGAACAGTACTTCACACTGAGTTAGTGCCCAGTAAATACTAGTTGCTATTATTGTTTTTCAATAGGTGAGTTTAACTTGTTAACTTCTATTGTGATTACTGACATATTTGCATTTATTTCTACTATCCTATTTTGAATTCTCTATTTTTCATTACTTTTTTTTAGGTTTCCTTTCCCCTTTCTTGCCTTCCTTTGGTTTATTCAACTCCTACCTCCCCCATTGGATTTAGAAGCTATGCATTCTGTCACTATTCTTTTAATGGTTACTTTAAAATTAATTTTTAACATACAAACTTAAAGTTTAATGTTATTCAATCTCTCCCCTCAAATAGTATGAGGATTTTAGAATGCTCCATCTCCAAATAGTCTCTCATCTTCTCTGTTAATGTTTTCTAGAATTTTAGAGTGCATTATTTCCATGTGTCTTTCTGAATCCCCTCTGTGCACCATATTGTTTAGAAGTCCTTCACACTTTTTTTCTATGCGAATACAAACATTGTAGAGGGGGTGGTGGTGGGGCGATATGAGTGTGCATTTATGTATGTACACAGTTTTTCTGTCATTAAAAATGTGATCATCTAAACTTGGTCTTTTGCTTAACATATTATGGACATCATTCCATGACAGTATGTGGAGAATCCATCTAAGAAACATTTTTAAATTCCTTCTCCATTGAGAAGGAATGATTTACTTACTAATAAAAGTGGGCCTGGCCAGTTGGAAAAAATTCCAGAGGTTATGGTACTTGATCTAGAGATGCAACGAATTATTTGTAAAATTTTGGAATATCCAGTGACATTTTGCAAAGAATCTGCCATGCATGCTTATCAAGTTCTGTAGTGTATTTTAAAAGTACAGTCCAGGATTTGTTTCACTGAATAATAATTATTTAGCAATATCCAGCAAAGTAGTTGATAATGTTTTTCTGTAGTGTATTTTAAAAGTACAGTCCAGGATTTGTTTCACTGAATAATAATTATTTAGCAACATCCAGCAAAGTAGTTGATAATGTTTTCTAATTTTTTTCCTATTGTACCTATGGAAGGTGGAAGGTGTATCTTTATTTTTTCCAATTATAAAACTCATGCTCAATTGCTTATGGATTGCAGATATGTTCCACACAGTTTCTCACATCTGTTTGAACACAATGCAAGAATAAATTGGAAAATAAAACTCTCTTATTATCCCACCACTAAGGGATAATCTCTATTTTTTGATGCATATTCTTCCATGTATTTTAATAATCACCAGAATGCTGTTTTGAGTCT
>PVKH010028618.1:0-12804 GCA_004027955.1 Chaetophractus vellerosus
GCTGAAGGCAAGAGGATGAAGGAGCACTATTCCTCCTCTTCCTTGTCAGGGGAAGGGTTGGAGCCACAGATATGTCCCATAGTCTAGTCCATGAGAACCAAAAGTGGCTGCAGTTGCTGGAGAGGTTGAGGGAACACTGTCCCTCTTGCCCTGTCAGGGGTGGAGATGGAGCCACAAGAGTGCCCAACAATCTAGTCTGTGTGGTCTGAAAGTGGCTGCAGTTGCCTGGAGAGGCTGAGGAAACACCAATCCCTCTCCTGTCCTATGATGATGGGGATGGAGCCACAAGTGTCTAACAACCCAGTCTGTGTGGACTGTAAGCACCTACAGCTGCCTGGAGAGGCTTGGGAAACACTGACTCCCTCCTATTCTACTGGGGTGTGGGGATGGAGGATCAGTTGTCCAACAATGTAGTCCATGCAGGCTGAAAGTGCCCGCAGTTGCCTCGAGAGGCTGACAAAACACCATTACCACTCTTGTCCTATTGGGGGTGGGAATGTAGCCACATGGGTGCCCAACTATCTAGTCTGTGTGGGCTAAAAGCCGCTACAGTTTGTGTAGGTTCCCTAGCTTCCTCCCTGCCAGAGGTGGCTCTGCAGCTGGTGTTGGTGCCTGTCTGTTCCTCCCCTGTTTTTTGGGAAATGGAGCTTCCAACTCCAGCCAGGGAATAGCTCCCAAGGTGTCTTATGCCGCCAGTGAAGGATGGACACTGGCCTCCATGGTATGGAGTGCTCTACTCATGAATCTTCAGGACAGATGGGCATTCTCCTCCATCTCTTCTTTCAAGAATGTTGCAGGATGATCTTCTGGTCTTTTGGACACCCCCCAAACAAGTGATTTAGATAGCACTGGGTGATTACTAACCGCACTGTAGGATGAGCTGACTCTTGGAGCTCCCTACTCTACTGCCATCTTACCTGCCCTTCTTTAATTTCTTTTAATGACATTTGGTAATTTTCAGTTTATAAGTCTTACACTTCTTTTATTACATTTATTACTAAGAAACGTTTTAGTTTTGACAGTTGAAAATGGAATTGTTTTCTTAATTTTGTTTCAGATTGTTCATTGCAAATATATAGAAATATAACCAATTTTGTATATTGAACTTCTATAATATTGCTAAACTTGTTATTGAATAGTTTGCATATGTGTGTGCATTTCTTAGGATGTTCTATATACCAGAGCATGTATATCTGCTAGTAGAGATAGTTTTACTTCCTTTTTATCCTGGATGCTCTTTATTTCCTTTTCATGTCTAACTTCCCCGGCAAGAACTTCCAGTACAAAGTTGAGAAGTGGGAAGAATAGGCATCCTTGTCTTGTTCCTGATCTTAGAGAGAAGGTGTCAGTCTTTCTGCATTGAGTATGTTAACTGTGGGTTTTCTGTTTTTGTGTAATGTGTTTTATCAGGTTAAGGAAGTTCTCTTCTATTACTACTTTTTTTAGTGTTTTATCATAAAAGTATTGGATTAAAAAAAAACTTTTATTTTGAAATACTTTCACACTTAACAGAACAGCCAAACAATAATACAAACCTCAAACAGAGAAATCCAACATACCCTATCCCCCAAATCCACCAATTAAAACATTTTGCTATAGTCACCATATCGTACTATCTCTCTATCTGTCTGTCTCTCTACCTGCCTATCTATGTAGTTCTTGTCACAAGTTATATGTTTATATTATGAGTCCCAAACCATTGATATATATCATTAAATTTTATGCATTTGCCTTTAGATACTTTAGGAAGTAAAATGTACAGTTACAAATCAGAAAAACAACAGTACTGGCATTTGTATTTACTCATTTCATTACCCTTACTGCAAGTTTTTAATCCATGTGGGTTTGCTCTCTTGTCTACCATTCCTTCCTTTCAATCTGCAGAACTCTCTTTGCGTCTCTTCTAGGACCAGTCCAGTGGTGATGAACTCCCTCAATTTTGTTTATCTGGGAATGTCTTCATCACTCCCTCATTTTTGAAAGAGAGTTTGCCAGGTATAGAATTCTTGGGTGGTGATATTTTTTGCAGTTATCACTTTAAATCTGTCATCCCACTGCCTTCTTACCTCCAGGGTTTCTAATGAGAAATCAGCACATAATATTATTGAGGCTCCCTTATACATGACACTTTGCTCTCTCTTGCAGTCTACATAATTATCTCTTTATTGGTAGCATTCAGTAGTTTTGTTATAATATGTTGCAACTTGCATCTATTTGAGTTCATCCTGTTTCAAGTTCATTGAGCATCTTGAATATATTTATTCACATCTCTTTAAATCTTGGAAGTTTTCAGCCCTTATATATTTGAATATTCTCTCTTTTCCTCTGGAATTCCCACAATGTATATATTGCTATGTTTGACAGTGTCCCACAGGTTCCTCGGACTCTTCACTTTTTTTCATTCTTTCTTCTTTCTGTTCTCAGACTGGATGATTTCAGTTGTCTTAACTTCACTGATTCCTCTGCCAACTCCACTCTGCTGTTGAAGCCCTCTAGGGAATTTTAAATTTCTGTTACTGTGGTCTTCAGTTCTGTTTGGCTCATTTTCATAATTTCCATCTCTCTATTGATATTCTCTTTGCATTCATCTATCATTTTCCTGATTTCCTTTAGTTCTTTGTCCATGTTTTCCTTGAGCTCTTTGAGCATATTTAGGTCCATGTTTTTAAGACTTTGGAATGTCCGAGGTCTGGTCCTTTTCTTTAATGGTTTCTGGTGCTTTATGCTTCTCCTTTGCCTGGGCAGCCAGAACTTGACTGCTCCCCCACTGAGTTCTCTAGGAGAGTTCTGTGATCTGCCTTCTACACATAGGGCAAGTTCTGGGATAGCAAGCCTGTGACAAGTGTCCTGGACCAATTCCCCAAGCCACTATCAGACAGAATGGGCCAGACATCTATGCTTCCAGAATGTGTATGAGGATTACTCTGCTCCTTCTGGAATGGGACCAGGTACCCACACTGGGAGTACAGGTTGGCTCTGTCCTGAGCCAGTGAGGAGATGGAGGAGGGGCAAGCCAGGATGCCATGAGATCTTGCTGCTTTTAAGCTGCCTTTTTCTTGACTTGGCACTCACCTAGTTACTGTAGTCATTTAACTGTTTTCTGGAGCCTTAAGAAAGATGTTTCTGCCAGTTCTTGCTGGTTGTTCAAAGCTTCTGTGGAGGGAACCCTAAGGCTTCTCACTCCATCAACTTGATTGGGGTGTTGTTAGATTTTGATAAATGGCTTTTTCTTTGCATCTATTGAAATGGTCATGTGAATGTTATCCCTCCTATAAAAGTATCTTTTTCTGCTCTATTAAATATTAATTTTATGACATTGATTAATTTTCATATGTTGACCCCTCCTCAGTGAAATCCCACTTGGTTGTGGTGCATAATCCTCTTTTTATATATTGCTGGATTTATACCCTAGTATTTTGTTGAGGACTTTTTCATCCAGGTATATAAGGTTTATTGGTTTATTGTTTGCTTTTCTTTTTGATATTTGGGTAATACTGGTATCATGGAATGAGTTGGAAATTGTTCATTTATCTTCTACTTTTTTGCAAGAACTTGTGAAGCTTGGTGGTAATTCTTTAAATGTTTGGTAGAATTCTCCAGTGAAGCCATCTGGGCTTTCCTTTGTGGGAAGGATTTTTAAAATTATTACTAATTCAATCTCTTTATTGTCATAGGTCTATTCAGATTTTCTATTTCTTCTTTTTAAAATATATTTTTATTAGAGAGGTTGTGGGCTTACAAAACAATCATTCACATGTGTGGAATTCCTATACAACACCCCTCCACCAACATACTACATTGTTGTGGAACTTTTGTTACAGATTATGAGATAATATCATCTGACTATTACAATGAACTATGATCTATAGTGTACATTTGGTATGTTTTTCCATACCCCCTATTATTAACACAGTACATTTTTGGCATTGATGCAAAAATATTACAGTATTGCTGTTAACTATAGTCCACAGGTCACTTTAATAGTATTTGTTCCATGCTTCTCCACATTCTTACCACCTTGCAATGGTGATAAACATTTCTTCTAGTTCATAAAAGGACATTCTTGCATTTATACTATTAACCACAATTCTCATCCACCTATAAGTTCACTATGTTATTTAATCCCTAGATTTTTCTCTAGCTTTCTTTTAATTGACACAATCCCATTTATAAACCAATTGTATTAGTTCTATTCACTATAATGTGTTACCATCAACTCTATCCATTTCCACACTTTTACAATCAAGTTAATTAAAACTTCCACATACATTAAGCATCAGTACACCTTCTCAGCCCTCCTCTTATCTCCTAATAACATATACTGTAGGTTTTAACTCCATGTGTTTATTCTTTATATTTAGTTCATGTTAGTGAGACCATGTAATATTTGTACTTTTGTGTCTGGCTTACTTTGCTTAGTATAATGTCTTCAAGATTCATCCATGTTATCATATGTGTCTCAATTTCATTTCTTCTTACAGCAGCATACTATTATGTCATATGTATATACCACATTTTGTTTATCCATTCATTGTTTGATGGACACTTGGTTTGTTTCCATCTTTTGGCAATTGTTAATAATGCCGATAAGAACAGCAGTATGCATATGTCTGTGTCAAGGTTTTCAGTTCTTCTGGATATATTCCTAGTAGAGGAATTGCTGGATCACATGGCAGTTCTATATTTAGCCTCCTGAGGAATAGACAAACTGTCTTCCACTGAGGCTGCACCCTTCTACATTCCCACCAACAGTGAAGGGGTGTTCATATTTCTCCACCTCCTCTCCAGCACTTAATGTTTTCTGTTTTTTTTTTAAATATGGGACATTCTATGTGGTGTGAGATGAAATCTCATTGTCATTTTGATTTGCATTTCCCTAATAGCTAGTGATATTGAACATTTTTTCATGTGCTTTTTGCCTATTTGTATTTCCTCTTTGAAGAAATGTCTATTTAAGTCTTTTGCCTATTTTTAAATTGGATTGCTTGCTCTTTTATTGTTGAGTTGTATAATCACTTTATAGAGAATGGAAATCAAACCCTTATCAGATATGTGGTTTTCAAAGATTTTCACCCATTGTGTGGGCTGCCTTTTCACTTTTTTGATGAAGTCCTTTGAGTCACAAAAGTGTTTAAGTTTGAGGAGGTCCCAGTTATCCATGTTTTCTTTCATTGCTCATGTTTTCGGTATAAGGTTTAAGAATCTACCATTTACCACCATGGTTTGAAAATGTTTCCCTACATTTTCTTCTAGGACTTCTAGGATCTTTATGGTTCTAGATTTTATATTAAGGTCTTTAATCCATTTTGAGTTAAATTGTGTATAAGGTGTGAGATAGGGGCCCTTTTTCTTTTGGCTATGGATATCCAGTTCCTTGTGTTGAACCATCCTTGCATGCCCAGTATAAAATCCACTTGATACATTTGTATAATAGAATGTTCTACCCAAGCTGTGTGGGCTTGACAGCCTTGTTAAAATCACTAGATATGAGGGTCTGTTTCTAAACCATCACTTTGATTCCATTGCTTTACATTCTATCTTTGTGGCAGTACCATGCTGTTTTTACCGTTGTGGCTAAATAATATGATTTAAAGTCCAGAAGTGAGAGTCCTCCAACTTTGCTCTTCCTTTCTAAGATGTTACTGGCTATTTGGGGCCACTTACCATTCCAAATAAATTTGATAGTTGTATTTTCCATTTCTTTAAAAAATGCTGGTGGAATTTATATCAGGATTGCATTGAATCTGTATATCAATTTGGGTAGAACTGACATCTTAACAATATGCAGTCTTCCAATCCATGAGCATGGAATATTCTTCCATTAATTTAGGTCTTTTAAAAATTTCTTTTAGCAATGCATTGTACTTTTCTGAATACAAGTGATTTATATACTTGGTTAAGTTCATTCTTAATATTTGACTCTTTTAGTCACTATTGTAAATGGAATTTTTTTCCTGACTTCCTCCTCAGATTATGCATTACTAGTATATAGAACACTACTGATTTTTGCATATTTATCTTGTATCGTGCCACTCTGCTGAAATCGTTTATTACCTCCAGCAGCTTTGTTGTAGATTTTTCAGAACTTTCTAGGTATAGGATCATATCATCTGTGAATAGCAAAAGTTTTACTTCTTCCTTTCCAATTAGGTTGCCTTTTATTTCTTTTTCTTGCCTGATTGCTTTAGCTAGAACATCTAGCAGTATATTGAACAGTAGTGGTGGCAGTGGACATCTATGTCTTGTTCCTGATCTGAGTGGGAAAACTTTCAGTCTTTCACCATTGAGTACAATGTTAGCTGTGGGTTTTTCATATAGAGCCTTTATCATGTTGAGTAAGTCTCCTTCAATTCCTATTTTTCATAGGAATTTTATCAAGAAAGGATGCTGTATTTTGTCAAATGCTTTTTCTGTGTCAATTGATAGGATCATGTGGTTTTTCTTCTTTGATTTATTAATGTGGTGTATTACACTGATTGATTTCCTTGTGTTGAACCATCCTTGCATGCCCAGTATAAAATCCACTTGATCATGATGAATAATTCTTTTAATGTATTGTTGGATTCGATTATCAAGTATTATGTTGAGGATTTTTGCATCTGTATTCATTAGGGAAACGAGTCTGTAATTTTCTTTATTTGTAATATCTTTATCTAGCTTTGGTATTAGGGTGATATTGGCTTCATAGAATGAGCTTGGTAGTGCTCCTTCTTATTCAATTTTTTTGGAACAGTTTGAGTAAGACTGGTATATAATCTTCTTTGAATGCTTGGTAGAACTCACCTGTGAAATAATATGGTCCTTGCTTTTCATTTTGGGGAGTTGTTTGATGACTGTTTCGCTCTATTTACTTGTGATTGGTTTTTTGAGATCTTCTATTTCTTCTAGGATCAGTGTAGGTTTTTGGTATGTTCCTAGGAATTTTTCCATTTCCTCTACATTGTCTAGTCTGTTAGCATACAGTTGTTCCTAGTATCCTCTTATGATCTCTTTTATTTGTGTGGAGTCAGTAGTAATGACCCCATTTTCATTTTTCATTTTATTTATTTGTGTCTTCTCTAAATTTTTCTGTGTTAGTCTAGCTATGGATTTGTTGATTTTGTAAGCCTTCTTCAAGAACCAACTTTTGGTTTTGTTAATTCTCTCTATTGTTTTTTTTTCTCTCAATTTCATTTATTTCGGCTCTGATTTTTTTATTTCATTCCTTCTGCTTGCTTTGGGATTAGTTTGCTGTTTTTTTTCTAGTTTCTCCACTGTATAGTTAAGTCATTGATTTTAACTCTTTCTTCTTTTTTAATGTAAGCATTGAGGGCTATAAATTTCCCTCTCAGCATTGCTTTCACTGCATCCCATAGGTTCTGATATGTTGTGTTCTCAATTTCATTCATATTGAGATATTTATTGATTTTCTCACAATTTCTTCTTTATTATTTAATAGTGTTTTGTTTAATCTCCATATATATGTAAATTTTCCCTTTTTCTGCCTGTTATTGAATTCCAGCTTATTCAATTATGGTCAGAGAAAGTGCTTTGTATAATTTAAATCTTTTAAAATTTATTGAGATCTACTTTGTGATGCACCATATGGTCTATCCTGGAGAAAGATCCATGAGCACTTGAGAAGAATTTATATCCTGCTGTTTTAGGTTTTAGGGTGCAATATTCTATATATGTCTATTAGGTTTAGTCCATTTATCATATTATTCAAGCTCTCGATTTCTTTATTGATCCTCTGCCCAGATGCTCTGTCCAATGCTGAGAGTGGTGTATTGAAGTCTCCAACTATTCTTGTAGAGACCGCTATTTCTCCCTTCAGTTTTGCCAGTGTTTGTCTCACGTAATTTGGGGCATCCTGGTTAGCTGCATATAAATTTATGATTGTTATTTCTTCTTGGTTAATTGCCCCTTTTATTAATACATAATGTACTTCCTTGTCTCTAATAGCAGTTTTGCTTTTAAAGTCTACTTCATCTGCTATAAATATAGCTGCTCCAGGTTTTGTTTTTTTGGTTACTTCATGTGTGGAATATGTTTTTCCAGCCTTTCACTTTCAATCTATTTGTTTTTTAAAAAAAGATTTATTTTTATTTATTTATATATCCCCCCTTGCTGCTTGTTCTTGCTGTGTTCATTGCTTTTGCATTCTTCTGTGTCTACTTGTCTCCCCCTGCTGCGGCATCCCGCTGAGTCAGCTCACCACGCGGCGGCTTGCCCTTCCCATGGTGGCTTACCCTGCCCGTGGCAGCTTGCCTTCTCAAGGCAACTGAACCCGGGGCCTCCCATGTGGTAAACCAGGGCTCTACCAATTGAGCCACAGCTGGTTCCCTCAATTTATTTGTATATTTGGGCCTAAGGTGAGTCTCTTGCAGGCAGCATATAGATGGCTCATATTTTATCATCCATTCCAGCAATCTGTATCTTTTGATTGGGGAGTTTAATCCATTAACATTCAATGTTATTACTGTAAAGTCATTCCTTCCTTCACCCATTTTGACCTTTGGGCTTTATCTGTCATATCTTATTTTCACTACTCTACACTTTTAGTTACTTTTACTGATACAATCTTCATTTCTAGATTCTCTTCCAAGTCTTTCTCTCCTGTCTTTTATATTAAGGCTTTAGCACTCTCTTTAATATTTCCTGCAAAGCCAGCCTGTTGGTTACAAATTCTCTCAGTATCTGTATATCTATGAATATTCTAACCTCACCCTCATTTTTGAAAGATAATCTTGCTGGATATAAGATTCTTGGCTGGAACTTTTTCTCTTTAGTATCTTAAATATAACATACTATTTCCTTCTTGCCTCCATGGTTTCTGATGAGAAATCAGCACTTAATCTTATTGGGCATCTGTTGTATTGATACATTGCTTTTTTTTGGTACTATCAGAATTTTCTCTTTGTCTTTGGCATTTGACATTCTGATTAGTAAATATATTGAAGTAGGTTTATTCAGATTTTTTCAAATGGGAATACTTGTGCTTCTTGGACATGAATATTTATGTCCTTCAATAATGGTGGGAAATTTTCAACCACTATTTCTTCAAATATTCCTTCTGCCCCTTTTCCCTTATCTTCTCCTTCTGGGACACCCAAGACACATATATTTGCACATCTCTTGATGTCATTTTGTTCCCTGAGACCCTGTTCAATTTTTGCCATTCTTTTCTTTATCTGTTCTTTTGTGTGCTCACTTTCAGAAGCTATGTCTTCCAGCTCATTGAACCTTTCTTCTGCCTACTCAAATCTGATGTTATATGCCCCCAATGCATTTGTAATTTCATTTATTGTGCCTTTCATTCTTATAAGATCTGCCTTTTTATAGATGTATTTATTCTGGGCACAGTTTCTCTCTTTAGTTTAAGGCTTTCTTGCCTTTTCTCCCTTTCTGGTTGTGTAATAGGAGTCAAGGATGTAGTTGGTACTGTAAGCTCTGGGGAATGGTGCTGCCTGCGTTACCCCAGGAACCATTGTAGCTTTTCCCATCTTTCTCCTCTTCCAGGGGTAGGGCTGTGCAGGCCAAGACCATCTGTATTTGCCCAGAAAGACTGATGAAGCTTCACATCCCTTCCTTCCCTGCCTGGGGCATGTTTGAAGTTGCAAGTGTGGTCAGAAAACCCAGCCATGCAAGTCAAAATTGACTGCAGTTGCCCAGGTACACTGACATAGCATAAGCCCCTATTCTCCCATGCCAGGGGTGGGAGTGGACCCTCTGGAATGCCCAACAATCTAATCTTTGTGGGCTGAAAGCACCTAAAGTTTCCCAGAGAGACTGAGGAAACACCAGCCCCCTCCTATCCTATTGGGGGGCTGGGGGGGGGGAGCCACAGGTGCCCAAAAGTCCAGTCTATGCAGGCCAAAAGTGCCTGCCATTGCCCGGAGAGTCTGAGGAAACACAGCTCCCCTCCTAATCTATTGGGGGGCAGGGATGGAGCTACAGGTGTCTGATTATCCAGTCTGTGTGAGTGTGAGCTGAAAGTGCCTGCAGTTGGTCAGAGAGGCTGAAGAATCACCAGCCCCCTCCTATCCTCTGGTGGTGTATGGGGATGGAATCATAGCTCGACAAATCAGTCTGTGCAGGCTGAAAGCACTTGCAGTTGTCCAGAGAGGTTGAGGATACACCGTTTCCCTCCAGTCCTCTGAAGTTTAATGGTGCCCCAAGTTTCCCACTATTCAGTCTTTGCTGGCTGAAAGTACCTGCAGTTGCCTGGAGAGACTGGTGCAGGTCCCCCCAGCTTCCTCCCAACCAGAGGTGAGCTGGAGCTTATACTAGGGCTGCAGTCTGATTTGGGTTGTAAGAAGCCAGCCCCTAACATCACTGTGATTTTCAGTCAGCCCCACTCCCCCTCATGCTGGGGATGGAGTTAAAAATGGCAGCTACTGGCTTCTTTCTGACTTGGACAGGTTCAAACTTTAGGTGTTCTTAGGATTATACTTTAGCCAGCCAAATTTACTAATCAGTAGCTGAAGTTGGTGCCTGACTGTCTCTTCCTCCCCCATTTTTGGGAAAAGGGGTTTCCAGCTCCAGCCATGGAAGAGCTCACAAGGCCTTGGCATGGAATGCTCTACTCACGAATCTTCATGGCAGATGGGCAGTCTCCTCCTTCCATTCTTTCAAGGATGTTGCAGGATGCACTTCTGGTCTCCTGGCCCCCCCAAACAGGTGCTTTAGATAGCTCTTGGGGATTACTAACTGCCCTGTAGGACTAGCTGACTCTTGGAGCTCCTTACTCTGCCACCATCTTGTCCCCTTCTCTAGGTCTTCTTAAATCAGTTTGAGTAGTTTTTGTCTTTTAGGAATTTATTCATTTCATTGAGATTGTCTGATATGTTGGCACACAATTGTTCATAGTATTTGCATGTCATCTTTCTTTATTTCTGTAAGGTCAGTATGTGTCCCTTTTGATTCCTGATTTTAGTAATTTGAGTTTACTCTTTTTCTTAGTCAGCCTAGCTAAAGATTTAATTTTGTTGATCTTTTGAAAGAACCAATTTAAATTTTTTTATTAAAGAAATTGTAGGTTTACAGAATAATCATGCATAAAATACATGATTCCCATATACCACCCTATTAATAACACCTTGCATTGGTGTGGTGCAATTGTTACAACTAATTAAAGCACATATTTATAATTGTATGATAGCATATATTCAATGGTTTAACTTAGGTTTCACTGTTTGTGTAGTGCAGTTTCATGGATTTTTAAAATATTTTAATTCTTTTATCAGATATGCAACCTAACATTTCTGCTTTCAATCTCATTTAGATATATATTTTAGGGCTGTTAGTTACATTCACAATGCTGTGCTACCATCACCACTATTCACTGCCAAAACATTTCCATCATTCCAGATAGGAACTCTGTACATTTTAAGACTTTCCTCACTATTACCTAACCCTACCCCATTCCCAGGTAATTTGTATTCTAGATTATTACTCTATGGATTGTCTTATTCTAATTATTTCTTATCAGTGAACTCATACAGTATTTGTCCATTTTGGTCTGGCTTTATTTCATGCAGCATTATGTCTTCAATGTTCATCCATGTTGTCACATATATCAAAACTTCATTCCTTTTTATGGCTAAATAATATTCCATTGTATGTATTTACCACAGTTTGTTTATCTATTAATTGGTTGATGGACAGTGGGGTTGCTTCCATCTTTTGGCAATTATGAATAATGCCTCTATGAACATCACTGTGCAAATATTCGTTTTAGTCCCTGCTTTCCATTCTTTTGGGTATATACTTTGAAGTGGGATCACAGGAACATATGGTAGTTCTATACTTAACTTTCTGACGAACTGCCAAACCGTCTTCCACAGCAGCAGCACCATTTTACATTGCCACCAGCAATGAATGAGTGTCTCTATTTCTCTGCATCCTCTCTAACATTGAAATTGTCTGTATTTTTAATAGCAGCCATTCTAGTGGATGTGAAATGGTATCTCATTGTGGTTTTGATTTGCATTTCCCTGATGGCTAATGATATTGAGCGTCTTTTCATGTGATTTTTGGCCAAATGTTTATCTTCAAAGAAACAACTTTTGGTTTTATTGATTTTATCTATTATTTTTATCTTCTAGAGGTTATTTTCACTCTAATGTTTATTATTTCCTTTATTTTTCTTACTTTGAATTTAATCTGCTTTTCTTTTCTAGCTCCATAAGGTAGAAAGTTAATTAATTTTAAAGCATCATATTTTTTTAACCTGGCATTTACAACTGTAAATGTCCCCCTAAGCACTTTTTACACAGCATCTCATATGTTTTGGTATGATGTGTTTTCATTTTTATTCATCTCAAATTATTTTCTAATTTCTCTTGTGATTTCTTCTTTGACCAATTGATTACTTAGGAGTATGTTGTTAATTTCCATGTATTTCTGAATATCCCACATTTCCTTTGTTATTTATTTCACATTTCATTCCAAGTGGTTGGAGAGCATACTTTGTATGATTTCAATCCTTTTAAATTTGTTGAGACTTATTTTAAGGCCTAATATATAGTCTATACCGGAGAATGTTTCATGTGCTCCTAGAAGAATGTATATTCTGCTATTGGATGGAGCATTCCATAGATGTCAGATCTCATTTGTTTATAGTGTTCAAGTCTTCTTCTTCCTTGTTAATCTTCTGTCTAGTTGCTCTGTTTATTATGAAATGGGATATTGATGTCTCCAAGTGTTATTGTAGAATTATCCTTTTTCCCTTTAGTTTTGTCAGTTTTTGCATCATGCATTTTGGGAATCTGTAGTTAGGTGCATATATATTTGTAATCATTACATTTTCTTTTTATTTAT
>PVKH010028619.1:0-12804 GCA_004027955.1 Chaetophractus vellerosus
GGAGATATGTAATAAAATAAATAAAATCTAAAAAAAAAAAAAAGGTACACAAGGGTGGTTCAACACAAGAAAATCAATTAGTGTAATGAACCACATTAATAAATTGAAGATGAAAAATCATGTGATCCTCCAGATTGCTACAGAAAAGGCATTTCACAAAATACAGCATCCTCTCTTGATAAAAACAAAACAAAATTAAAAAACACCCCCAAAGATAGGAATAGAAGGAAGCTTTCTCAATATGGTAAAGTGCATAAATGCAAAACCGACTAGCATGGTACTCAATGATAAAAGACTGAAATCTTTCCTGCTGAGATCAGAAACAAAGCAATGACTCCCACTGTCTCCATGGTTATTCAATATTATACTAGAAGTTCTAGCTACAGCATATAGGCTAGATAAAGAAATGAAAGGTACCCAAATAGGAAAGAAAGAAGTAGAGCTTTCCCATATGATCCTATATGTAGGAAATCCTGAAAAATCCACAACAAAGCTACTAGAACTAATAGACCAGTTCAGCAAAGTGGTGGGACACAAGATTAATACGCAAAAATCAAGAGTGTTTCTATACAGTACTGATGAGCAATCTGAGGAGGAAATCAGGAAAAAAATTCCATTTATCATAGCAACTAAAACAATCAAATATTTAAGAATAAACTTAACCAAGGACATAAAGAGCCTGTACTCAGAAAACTAGAAAACATTGCTAAAAGAAACTGAAGAAGACTCAAATATAGGGAAAGACATTCTGTGTTCATGGACAGGAAAACTAAATATCATTAAGATGTCAATTCTACCCAAACTGATTTACAGATTCAATGCAATCCCAATAAAAACCCAAAAGCCCTTTTTGCAGAAGTGGAAATGCAAATTATCAAATTATTTGGAAGGGTAAGGGGCCCCGAACAGCCAAAAATGTCTTTAAAAAGAATGAAGTTGGAGGACTCTCACTTCCTGACTTTAAAGTATATTACTTCGCTACAGTGGTAAAAACAGCATGGTACTGGCCTAAGGACAGACAGATTAACCAATGCAACTGAATCGAGAACTCAGCAATAGATCCTCACATCTATCGTCAAGTGATTTTTAACAAGGCAGTCAAGCCATCTAAGTTGGACCAGAACAGTCTATTCAACAAATGGTGCTGGAAGAACTGGATAGCCATATCCAAAAGAAAGAAAGAGGACCCCTATCTCACATCTTATACAAAAATTAACTCAAAATGGTCCAAGGACCTAAACATGAAAGCAACAACCTTAAAACTCCCTGAAGAAAATATAAGAAAACATCTTCAAGATCTTGTGGTAAGCAGTAGCTTCTTAAACCTTACAAAGCAACAAAAGAAATAATAGATAAAAGAGACCTCCTCAAAATTCAACAATTTTGCACCTCAAAGGTCTTTGCCAAAAGGGTGAAAAGGCAGCCAACAAAATGGGAGAAAACATTTGGAAATCACATATCCAATAAGGGCTTAATATCCATGGTATATAAGGAGATGCTAAAACTCAACTACAAAAAACCAAACCATCCTATTAAAAAATGGGCAAAAGACTTGAATAGACATTTGTCCAAAGAAGAAATACAAATGGCAAAGAAACACATGAGAAAATGTTCAACATCACTAGCAATTACATAAATGCAAGCCAAAACTACAATGATACATCATTTCACACTCATTACAATGGCTACTATTAAAAAGTCAGAAAACTACAAGTGTTGGAGAGGATATGGTTAATAGGAATGCTTATTCACTGTTGGTAGGAATGTAGAATGGTACAGCCACTGTGGAAGAATGTTTGGAAGTTCCTAAAGAAGTTGAACATAGATTTTCACATGACCCAGCAATACTACTAGGTATATACCCAGAAGAACTGAGAACAGTGTCATGAGCAGACATCTGCACACCAATGTTTATAGAGGTGTTATTCACGATTGCCAAAAGATGGAAACAACCCAGGTGCCCATCAACCAATGCATGGATAAACAAATTGTGGTGTATATACATGATGGGATATTATGCAGCAGTGAGAAGAAATGAGTCTTGAAGCATATGACAACATGGATGAACCTGGAGGACATTATGTTGAGGGAAGAAAGCCAGACACAAAAGGAGAAATACTGTATGATTGCGCTATTATGAACTAAATGTATCGTGTAAACTCATGGAGTTAATTTAGAATATAAGTCACCAAAAAATAGAATGAGGGTAGAAAATAGAAAGCTGAGGTTTAATCTCTGCAGAATTAGTAAGAAAGTTGTTAGTAAATCTTTGGAAATGAATAGCAATGGTAAAAGCACACCATAGTGTTTGTAACTAGCAGAACTATTATATAGGCATGATAGTGGTTGAAAGGGAAAGTCTAAGGACATACATATTACTAGAAGGAAAGCTAAAAAATGTAACATGAGACTGTATAACATAGTGAGACCTTATGTGAAATACAAATAAGGGTAATATTGCATATATAAGACTTTTTACAAAATATAAATACAGATAATCTTGAGGTAGGGAAACACAAAATAGCATCTATGTATGGCAGGGGAAACAGAGAGATTGAAAGGTGATGAATTTGTCATTTTTTTGTTTATTATTATTATTGGAATAATTAAAACGCTCTAACAGTGATTGAAGTGATGAATGCACAACTCTGTGATTATACTAAATACCACTGATTGTACACTTTGCATGGATTTATGCTTTATTAATATGTATCAATAAAATTGATTTCTTAAAAAAGAATCTAGAAAGTTCTCCTACGAATATCACCTGATATTTCCAACTAAGATTATCACAAAAATATTTAAGCTTAAATATTACTTGTAAGAAATTCGGAAACTAATTTATCATTCATCCAGTAAATACTTCTTAAGTACCTACCATGATTCAGTATTAAATGACTGAGTTACAGCAGTAAAAAAAAAAAAAAAAAAAGACAATGTCTTTATGGGGCTTACACATGGGAGAAGACAGAAAATAGATTAATAAACAGGAAGATATAGACGATGTCGTGATAAGTACTATGAAGAAGGGAAGCTATTCCATATAGAGGGGTAAAAAAAGATCTCAGATAAGATATTTGAGAAGAATCCTGAATGAAGGTGTAGGCTTCTCCCTTAGGGTGGCAGTGGGAACAGCTGAGGTGTTTCAATTTGACTGACAGTGAAACTGACTGACAGTTGAGTCCTCATGCTCAACTAGAATTGAGACAGCAGCAGTGTCAAGTTTCATACATATGGCTCTATGGCCAGTGGCTTCAGATTCCATCTTTAAGAAGACGTCAAAATTCCAGTCTTACTAAGAATTTGTGGGACTGATCACATCTGACTTTCAGATATACCTGAGGATTTTTTAAAAATATTTGAAGATGAGGATCAGAGAATGGGGGTACCAAATAAAGGAATGCATCATTTGAAGGTTAGGATTACAGTCTCTAATTCCAATAGAATTAGAGAATTCTACTCTTAATTCTAATAAGAGATGACATTTAATCCTACCTACTGTCATTATGTGAACTGCTCATTTAAATTCTTGCCAAAATGTCCTGCTATCCAATTAATCTGGAACATTAAAGATTTCTTTCAGTAACAATAACAACAATAGTAGGATTTAGTTATTTTGGAAGCCAACCAGTAAAACACAAGCTGTAAATTCAGTGAGAATGTGATTATTTAAGTAAAATGTGGTAATAATTTCTTGAATTAAATTGATCAAGAAAGAAGTTGCATGTATTTCTCTTCAAAAATATAGACTATACATTCACATTATTTTATTGTTTTATTCAAATAGTACTGTATTGTTTAGTACAAACAAACTTATGTCAAAATAGTATTTTATTTTTGCATACCTTAAATGAAGAAACACCCCTATTTTATTGGTTGATTTTCTATTTCTTTTTTTCCATTTCTACCCACTTATATTAATCACCCTTTCCAAAAATATATTTAATTGTAATTCAATTTCAACCCCTTCTGAAGCAAATTTTAAAATATCTGTTAAAAGACATTACTCTGTTCTCTATATGGTCAGCAAAGATAGTGGCCTTGCTGAATTATGAAAGCTGTACACAAAATATCAGAATAAAATATGTTAAAAGATTCCAAGGTAAATTATTTCAAGAACAAAATGAAAATATTAAAATCCCAAATGTCTTGAATCCTTAGTTATTATACTGATTCAGTAAAAGCAAATGAACTCTATAAGGGATATTGAGAAGTAATGAAGAGATGCTTTTGAAGTCACATACCTTGGTGAGTGCTTTGTTTTTATACTCCCAAAAATTCACACACATTTCTTTTAAAATGTCAGAAAAAGTACTTTCCCTCTAGGTGAGCCCTGCTTGAATATTTCCTACCAGAAATGAATTGCTTAGGAAAATAAATCTTTAAATTTTGGAAATGGGAAATTTACCCCAGTATATTGACCCTTTTTCTAAGGAAGCATAGAAGGTCTCAAAATATTCCCTCTCCTGTCCCTTCCCCCCACTGTGGTTCAAAAGCATATGACATCTGTCAGTTTCTTGATAATGAAAAGCTAGATATGGGTGGAGAGGGAGGGAAAAAAAGGAATTGAATATTTGGCTAAATATTTTTCCTAATGAGCTTAACATTTTCTAATGAGCTTAACATTTCATAATATGCTGTTGATAAAGGAAGACGGTTTTGTTCTTATTGTTTAAATAAAAAGGACCTCTTTCCCTGCTGACTATACAAAGGAATCTCTGAAGCATCACACAGCCAGAAGGGTGCCGTCTTAGCCATCTGTGTCAGCCACATGAGTTCCGTAACCACCTGACTCTTTCTCCTCTTTCCTCAAGTTTTTCAAACAAAGTCTGGGTATCAAAGAGAATCCAAATCCACACTAAAATTACCATAATTTTTTAACTGAGAAATGTGCTGTTTCAAACTCTGCAATTTCCTAAAAGGCAGAGTCTAACCAGGTTACTACCTCTGTAAAACTTCCCCTGCAGAGGGAAGCTTTCCTTTCTAGTCTACACATCAAAATAAAAGAGGAAGAAAGTAATTGAAGACATGATTTCTAGGCATAAGATATAAAGATACCCTATTATTTTTTCTCCTACTGAGCTGGGTAACAATCTAGATTGTTTTATTAGGTACTGTTTGTTACTCAAACAAAAATAATTAAGACAATCACCGTGAAAATTTCCTTAGAAAAATGTAAGCCTTTCAAAGGTAACTGTAAATATACTTGCTGCTGCTTTACTTGAACTGTGAATTGAAGAGATTTTACTCATTCAGGGTTTTTAAAGGACAATGAACTTAGATTCTTAATTCCAGATTTATCTTGCCTAGAGAATGTGAGTCATTAGAATGTTTTTAGCTCTAAAGATCTAGAAAAATTATCTCTGAAAATTTTTAAAAGCCACATAAATATTTTGCTACTATAGTTATAGTCCAGTCCTCTTTAAAATTGGGAAATATTATTAGATAATAATAAAATCTAATAATATAGAACCTGTTTCAATCCATCTGTGACAGCTATATGCTTTAGTAACCATACCTCGGAAAGTCAACCAATCAGCAAGAGGGTCACTTTTCTGAAAGTTAGCTAATCAGCAATAGCCACCTCTGCCCGTTTGTCAGCAGCAGCCACATTCAAGTAACATGCTTCCACAGTTGATAGGCAGCCAATCTCTAAACATTTATGCTTCTGAAAATTCTCCAGCCAAGAACTCCTTGCTTCCTAAAACCCTATATAAGACCAGCAATTTTTCCCTAAAAGAGGCTGTGCTTTGAAATTACAGCTCCTCTTTGCTTAGCAATGACTAAATTATGCTTCTTCAGTTTTTGTTTATTTCAGATATTGAGTGGTGTCTTGCTCTGACAGTGAATATGAAGGACTAATTGAAGTCCAAGAGAGTTCCTGGATATAGCCAAAAGCGACTCCAGTGGTCAGACCATAGAGAGCCTTCTTAGCCATGTTTTGGAATTTTTAGCTTGTACAAAGATTAACGAGGAGCCACTGAAGGACTGCCAATTGATATGATCAGATTTACATTTATAAAGTGTTATTCTAGCATGGGAGTGGGACGCCATGACAGATAAACCAGTGTCCATTTAGGAGATTAGTGAGATATTAGTGTTGATGGAGAAAAGTTATGAGATTTGAGAGTTATAAAGTAAAATAACAAGAATTTGCTAAGAGATTTTAAAAAGGGTATCAGGGTGAGGGAGGTATTACAGATGAATCCTGGTTTGTTTGTTTGTTTTTTTCAAATTTTTGACATTAAATGGAATGTGGGTCATTCTCCATCATCAGGATCAATAGAAAAGAATCAGGTTGGGAGACAGGAAAATCATAAGTTTATTCTAGATATAATCAGATTGAGATGCCATTGAGATACTCAAGGAAATATTTCAAGGAGAAAATGAATACATGAATCTGGAGCTCAGAGAAGAGACCAGGCTGATAACTCAAACGTATGAATCCCCACCTCGATGAACTCAAACGCATTTCTGGCTTAGAAGAAGGTTCATCTATAAAGGAGATTGAAAGACGGAGAAGGAATGGTCAGAGAGAAGGAGTTAAATCCAGACTATCTGGTGTCATGGAAGCCCAAAAAAAGACTTTCAAGAATGGAGTAATCAATGCTGTTGAATGCTGCTGCAGGTTGTATGAGATGAGACCTGCAAAAATGGCCCCTGGAATTAGTGATATGGACATTGGTTACCTTAGCAAGAGCTATTTTTGGTAGTGATAGGAAGAAGGGACAGATTGGATTTAGGTAATGAGAAGGAGATGACAAAATAGAAATGAAAAATAACAAGCATAGGCAATAATGATTATACATTTTTCTGGGAAGAACAAGAACTGTCTAGGGAGCCAGTTGGAGAGGGAATGAAGAGTTTGAGTGTGTGTGTGCTTTGTTTTTAACGAGAAACTTCCAGTGTATTAAAAAGTAGTAAATTTCTATTAACAAATACATTGTAGTAATTCTCATAGGAATTATATTATTTTAAATATAGAACCCCCAACAAGACACTTTATTGACTCCAACTTAAACTGAAACGCTTCATGCCCAATTAGAACTATAATCAAAGAGTAGTCACTTTCGTTTTCTACACTATAATGTATTTTAAAGTTTGTCAGCCTAGGATTGTTGGATTCTGAGTTCTTATGATGTTTTATTGGCTAATAAGGTTTTGCTTTCATTTCCTGTTAAATGTTAGAGCTTCCATTAACAATTACATTGAGAAAAGATTTCCACAGCATGTGGCAGCAGCATTTAAACACATAGATTACCATGAGGTACCAGAAAGAAATTGTAAAGTGAACTTAAAATACATAAACTTATTTATTCATTTTATTTTTATTTCTTCTTGATGGCACTTTTCATTGGTAGGATTACTAACCTATGGAAATGTAAAATAAAGCAAATAATTGCCTTTGAGGCAGCATATGACTCTGCTGCAGTTCAAAGGCCATCTTAAAATAATGACAGAAGTCTACATTTTACTAGATAGTAAGGAGAATCAATGAATATGTACAATTAAGACTTGAAAAGAGAACAATTAAGACTTGAAAAGAGAACAAAGACACTTCTATTACTGACTGGGAAGAAAGGGCCACTAAAACTTTAGGCACACAAAAGGATTTATCATCACATATGCTTGACACACAGGAATGCTTATGCAATGTAATGAATGGAGGAATCACCAAATGCAGCTGACTGATCATGAAGGAGCATTAGTTCAACTAGAAGTCATTCTAATATGTGCTTTTTTAATACCTCACCTAAGAATATCTGAGGTTCTATCAAGTAAAAAAGTATTTCAACATAAGGATGAACTACAAATGACCCTTATGCTACTGGTTTTAATCCAGGGTGGTAAGTAAGATCAACAGAATGCTAGAAATATAGAGAACAAAGGATTCTATAATATTCTCAAGACTTTCAGGCCTGACATAATTTTAAGAGTAAACTGGATCACTAGCATTGAAGTTTCCCAATTGGACAATCTGCTGCTATCACTAAACCTCAGGAACCTACTAGTAGTAAGCAGTTCTATTCAGAGATAAGAATAGAAAGTCAGCTGGTTAACTGTTATCATTTCAGACCTTGTACAATGTGTCTAACTCCACTTAGAACTGTGAATCCCTGGACTTTGGCTGCTGTCTATAGTAAATGCTGCCACAATGTGCCACAAATTGAGCTGAGTTCTTTCTATATATGTCATTCATTCTCCAAAACAAACTATGAGGTTGATATTGAAATTATTATTTTTCTATGAAGCCATGGAACCTCGGGGTAATTAAGTATATTTTTAAGTTCACAGAGAGAAATATGATAGAATAAGGATTTAAACTTGGACATTCTAATTCTAGTATACTTTAAACTATAAATTTAGAAGAAAATGTTAAGTACTTTTATAGATAAATTATTGTTATATAAATGTCTTTCAGTAATGGTTCCTTTTCCAATGTTAAAATTATATTGAGTATTTGTTTTTCATTTAAAAGTTTTAGTACTTAAGATTTTATTCCAGACAGTATTACTTCTTTATTTCCCTTCTACATTTTATTTTGATGGACTTATGTAAATATTTTTATTACATCTCTAATATTAGATTTTCACTTTAATTATTATGCCTAAAATGTGTTTATTAGATTTTTACTTCTCTTTCTTGAATATTAATAACTTTTAAGATTATGTTACTTCCAGGATAGCAGACTAAACGTCTTAAAAGACCTTTTCATAACAATCAGAATAGAATAAATTAAATATCTTTTTAAAGCTTTGTGAGTTGCTACAAAACTAAGGAAAATCTACTGGGGACAAAAAATCAACAAGTAATGGAAACTAGAGGATGAAGCTGAGCTCAAGTACAAACTATGTGCTCCCTGGGGGTACTTATTGACTTTTGAAACCAAAGGGCTTGAATATTGAAACCCCACAGCCCAGAATACAAAGCCTTTAGTTTATTCAAAGTGGGTAACCACCAAGAAACCGAGACAGCCGGTAACTGCAAGCAAGAGAGTCCCATCCATCAGCCATATGGGACTGAAGCCCCCTCTCAATTAAGAGGTGGAGTGGGCATCACGGTAACTGCAAGCAAGAGAGTCCCATCCATCAGCCATATGGGACTGAAGCCCCCTCTCAATTAAGAGGTGGAGTGGGTATCACCATCCCAGAATCTTCAGGATTGGGGGATAAAATATGGACTAGAGTGAACTTACTGGTATTCTACTATAGACTTGTTGTGATTCTAGCAATGGAAGAACTTGTATCATTGATGTGGAAGCAGTGGCCACTGGAGGTTCTGAGGTCAGGGAGAGGGAAAACAAGTGTAACACGGAGGCACTTTCAGGACTTGGGAATTGTCCTGAATGACACTGCAATGACAGATACAGGCCATTATATATCTTGCCATAACCTACAGAATTGGGTGGAAAGAGTGTAAACTACAATGTAAACTATAATCCATGCTTAGTGGCAATGCTCCAAAATGTGTTCATCAAGTGCAATGAATGTACCACACTAATGAAAGATGTTGTTAATGGGGGCAAATGTGAATTGTGTGGGGAGCAGGGCAGATGGGAATCCCCTATATTATTAATACAACATTTATGTAATCTAAATATCTTTTTAAAAAATAAAAACTTTAAAAAAAAGTGGGTAACCAGAACTAAGAATCCAAGAGAAATTCAGGATCCTCAGAGAAATCAAGGACTAGAAAAACTGCTTTTGCTTTACAGCCAAGCGAGATAATACACTACCACTGTGATTTAAGAAACCCTACACTACAAAATTGAAGTTGTCCTGGGTTAATAACTTTCTGTGTATACATGTGAGGAGCAAATACAAATTTTTACTAGAAGGACCCACACTAATATGGATCTCCCAGTATGCCCATAGATAAAGCCCCCTCCCTGCAATGAATTTATAATCCAAAATTACATAACACCCAAGAAAACAAGACAGAATAAGCAAGAGACATAAAATTAATATTCAACAAGACTGGAGCAAGAATTACTTCATATGTTGGATTTTTGGGAATGTAAAACATATGTCTATAATATTGTTTAAAATATACAAATTAATACAGGAGCAAAGAGTAAGCTATATATCTACCCTTGTCCTCCTAAGTCTACTCTGAAAACAGAATGTAGAGTGACCATTTTAATATGTATGTCAGATCTGGTAATTCCTGTTTAGACCCTGTGATGACTCCCATCTCACTCAAAATAAAGCTGAATTCCTCACAATTCCTATGACTTACTTTGCCACATGGCTGCCAATTGCAAAGTACCAGAAATAGGTCGGCTTTTATAATGGGGAAATTTATTAGGGGTAAAAGCTTACAGTTCTGAGGCTGTGATACATCCAAATCAAGGCACCATCAGAGATGCTTTCTCACCAAAGTCAGCTACTGGTGATGCTGGTGTGCTGCCATGTAGGGAGGCAAGATGGCAGCTGACCTCTGCTGAGGCACCTGACCCCCTTCTGGGCTCATCATCTCCCGGAGTTCAGCTATGGACTATCAGACAAGGGTTTGTCTCCTCAACCATTAAGGACATATTTATTATATCTACTGTCTTCTGTTGGTTTTATCCCACCAAACTATAAGCCCTATATGGGCAGAGATCTTTTTGACTGTTTTATTTTTCACTAAAATATACCAATTGCCTAAGAAGATATGGCACATAGTAGACAAATTTGTTGAATGAATTAATGAATGAATACTATCAAGATTGGGCAAATTTGAAAAAGAATCTATGTAGTTACTACAAAAAAAATTAATGAAATGAAAATTTTCACAGGTTAATAGCAGATTATATAAAGCATAAGGCAAAATTATTGAACTGGAAGCACAAATCAAGTATACTAGAATTTAAGAAATTACAAAGACTATACAGTGATATGGGAAAAACTAAGAGGTTAAATTAAATGGAAAATAGGATGAGGAAGTTTAACTGAAGTTCCAACAGAGAATAGAGAAGGAGAGTTGGGCTGAAACTAAAACAGATAACAGTTGAGGATGATTAAGCATTGATAAAAAACAGGAATCTTTCAATTCAGGAAAACCAATAAATCTCAAATTGTAAAGAATTCGATACACAGACATATGCATAATGAGAGCAGGAAAATAAAAAGAAGCTTTATCAAGCAGCCTACAGCCAACAGATTTCCCACAAATAATACCAATGGCAATTTCTCAACAACAAAAATGGAAGCTACCAGGCAATGAAAATATCTTCAAAATATATATAAAGGATAAATTCTAAGAATATTTAAAATCTATTCAGGTTAGTTATCATAAAAGAAAGGGTGTGAAATAATGACATTTTCAAGTATGCAAAACTTGAGAAAGTTCACGATAAAAGATCTTAAACAAGAGAGCTTCTGAAGGATGAAATTTGAAAGGAGGAAAATAACTTTAAAAGGAAGTTGTGATATTACAGAAGTTCTGGTGAGCAAAGAAATTGATAAACATCTGTGTAAATCTATACAAACAATTATTTTATAATATGGTAACAATAATTTTGGATTTAGGGGTATGGAATATAAGGTAGAACTAAGAAAGCTATAGGAGTTAAAGCATTTGAAGTCATTGTATTACTTAGGAGATATCAATTAACTTAAGATATTAATTGCCTTCATTGGGGTTCTTTAGAAGCAGAATCTGAGATAATGATTCTTGTAAAGTAATTAGAGGGAGTGTTATATACTTAAATGAGGTGCAATTTACTGTATGTATAATCTATCAAGTATAGAGGAAAAATGAAATGAGAGGAAAAGAAGAAAACAAAAAGAAGAACTTGTGGAGACAACTAAAGTAGAACATTGAAGTAAATATGTTGCCTTAAATGTTTGATTAGAAAAGAAAAAAAATAAAAATTAATGAACAATGCATCTAATTTAACAACTTCAAAATCTTCAATCATACTGATATGTAGAAATAGAGGAAGGAAATAATGAAGATAGAAGTAGAAATTGCAGGAACAAAATAGACAAGAAAACAATATTTAGCATCAATAAAACTAAAACTTCTTTGCAGAAAAGTCATCAGATATATGAAATTCTGCAGGTTGATTAAAATAAAAAATAAATAAATGAGAGAATGCCACAATAAAACTAGAGCACAGGGGGCCGGCTGTAGCCCAGTGGATAGGGTGCCAGTACAGCACATGGGAGGCCCTGAGTTCGGTTCCCAGGGACCTCTCTGAGCGGGCAGACCACCTGAGAAGGCAAGCCACCATGGGCGGGGCAGAGCCGCCATGGGCAGGGCAAAAAACCGCCACAAGCAGGGCAAAGCTGCCACGGGCAGGGCAAAGCCGCCATTGGTAGGGTGAGCTGCCTGCGAACGAAGCAAAGCCGCCTGCGAACGGAGCAAAGCTGCCCACGAACGGAGCAAAAGCCACCTGGGAACAGAAGCAGACCCGCCCACAAGCAGGACAAGCCGCCTGTGCAGTGAGCTGACTTGGCGCGTCGCCACAGCAGGGGGAGACAAAACAGACATAGAAGAACACACAAAAAATGAACACACAGCAAGAGCAAGCAGAAAGGGGAGGGATATGTTACAACAACAACAAAAAAAAAACTAGAGCACTAATGGAGATATATTTCTTTAGAAAATAATAAAACTATTAATATATTTTTGACCAAATATTTAAAAATAGAGGATGTAGTATCTTAAATAGTAGCATTAAAAATTCTCAAAAGGCATCCAAGAGATGATATGTGATAACATTGGGAAAGGCAGAACCCCTTCCTCTTCCCTGAACCTGCCTATTATAGGAAGCAAAGGGGGTAAGTCACTGGGCAAGAGTAGAAGCAAAAAACT
>PVKH010028620.1:0-12818 GCA_004027955.1 Chaetophractus vellerosus
CCATTTGCGTTTTATATTTTAAAATTATAAGAAGAGGTAAGAGATTGTACAAAAGCCTGAACAATGATGCCATTTTCTAGCATTCTGGCATTCCCTTAAATTATGTGCACATAAAGGAATAGATATCTGAGAATAAGAATGGATAAAAAGGGAAGGGAATCAATAGGTTTGAATCACATAACTAATTTTGTCTTTGTTGTCAATGTACTTTCCCAATCTTGCAGTGTTGAGTGAGATAAATTGGTGCTATTTTTTGTTGTGGAACTTGCTGGAAGGCCATTCTAGAATCTCTCCCTCAGAATCACACAGGGCAGAATGGTATTCCAGAAACTCATTTTAAATCAGGGGTTCTTAACAAGGGATCTGTGAGCTTGAACTGAAATTCAAAAAAATATTATTCTTGTGGGGACGTGTTGGTGCGGGTGTCATATATTTATTAAAGAATACACAGTATAGTGTGGACTTAGTAAGGGGTCTGTGGTTTTCACCTGACTGGCAAAGGGGTCTGTAGAACAAAAAAGTTTAAGAATACCTGTTTTAAATAGATGCCGGTATACTAAAACAAATATTACATTCTGAGGGAATATAATGTCATATCAATTAAAATAGTTTTGCTGATGTATATGCGCCATTTCTCTATAAAACAAAACTGTAATTTCTTATCAAATGTTTTGAATCAGAGTATAACTTTTAACTTATTCTTTGAATCTATTTCATTGTCAACACCTCTAGGGAAGAGACAATGGTGAAGGCCAGAGGGGTCGGAGGCAGTGGGTTTTGGGGTTATTAGATTTGCTATATGTAATTAAGTGGGAAGTCTACTTTGCCATTTTCTGCCCCACCCCATTTGGTGAAAGTGGTGAATGGGAGCAATGAGGTAGAAGGAGTAGAATATGATTTCTTTATTGTATTAGTCAGCCAAAGGGGTGCCTTCGCAATATACCAATAATTGGTTGGTCTTTATAAAGGGTATTTATTTGGGGTATAAGCTTACAGTTACCAGGTCACAAGGCATAAGTTCTTCCCTCACCAAAGTCCATTGGCACGTGTTGGAGCAAGACAGCTACAGACGTTTGCCAGGGTTCAGGCTTCTTGGTTTCCCGGGGCTGCATTTCTCTCCAGGCTTAGTTCCTCTGTTTCCTCCACAAGGTCAGCTATAGACTATCAGGCAAACGGCTCACTTTTCTACTCCTGGGGCGTCCTCTCCAACATCAGAACTGCTTCTCAAAAACTGCTTCTCAAATCTGCTCCCTCTGCATTTTGCCTTGCCTCTTATACTTGAGACCACACCCACTGAGGGGCGGGGCTCAATGCCCTACTGGTGTGGCCCAGGTAATGCCCTAATCATAACCTAATCATGCCCAGATTAATAGATCAGTTTACAAGCATGATTCAATTTATATTTTTGGAATTCATAATTACATAAAACTGCCAAACCACCACATTTAGACTCTTTTTCTGTTCTCTACCCACTCCCCACCCCCATTTTACGTATACTAATCAAGCTAGATAATCATGAAAGGAGAAGTAGTGTTTTGGATACCGGTGGTGCATCCTGGAACCTGATTTTAGTTAAAATTTTATTTTTAAAAATTTTCAGAAAGAATGTTGACTCTTATTTTTACTGTTTTTAATTTATTTTTTTTTTTGAGCGGCCATTGGATGTACATGGTTATACCATGCAGTTTGCTCCCTGCTTCCCCTGCCCTCTAGCCATCCATTTCTTTTCCCCCAGAAACATTCACGTTAACTGCTTTCTTGTATTATTACTGGTATAGTCTATGCATTTATGAGCAAAAATCCCGTTTTCTTATAGTCATCTGTGAAAAGAATTATTTCATACACAAATAGCTGCATTCTTTTATACATAGATATAAAAATATATATCTTCACTGTATCCCATTTGTATAGTTCTACCATAGCATCTATAACACTTTAATTCATTTCTTTCTCTTCTCCCCACCCCTGTCCTCCATTCCTGCTTTCCCTCTCTCTTTCCCCTTTCTCTTCCTTCTCTTCCCCCTTCACCCACTCTAACCACAATGATTTTAAACCTCATGAGGACAGGGAAGATGTTGGATTTATCTCTGCTTTCCAAATGCTTAGCAAAGGGTGTGACAAATAGCATGAGGAATGAATAGTATTTTTAATATATCTCATCAAATTGTTTTCTAATGCCACCAGAGATGCATGCTATCCCAGTTTACCATTGCTTCCAGCTGAAGTTATCAATTAAACATTTTGGGGAATAATTTAATAGATGAAATGTTACAATGTTTTATTTTAATACTTTCATTTTGGTAATATAAGAGTGCCCATTTTAACATGTTTGTTTATTTTCATGAGTTGGGAGTATTTTTTTTTTTTAATTTTACCTATTGGAGTGTTGGGGTTTTTCTTTACAGTTCGTATGGATGCAAACATTATTTTTATTATGTAATAATGTTTGATTCTGAGGTGCTTATATAAAAATGATAGTAAAACTTTCTCCGCTATATTTGCTGCAAATATTTTTTTCCAGATGGTTGTTTATCTTTATTTTGGTTGGTTTCTAAAAATACTTAGTTCTTTATGCAATAAAAATGTATCTTCATTTAGAATTCCTTGTGGTACATGGCATGGTTGTCTAAAGATGTGGATAATGTTATTCTTAGGTTAGGCTTTTTATTATGTTTTGAAAGCAGTGCTTTCAAATGGGAAAGTCTAATTTGAATCCCCAGTATCTGCTCTCTACCATCCATTTGGTACACGGTTACCAGAATGATTGTCTTAAAAACTAAGTCAGATCATATCACTCCCCGGTACAAAGCCCTCCAGGGGTTTCCCAGTTAATTCAGAGAAAAATTCTAAATTTTCCTCATGACCCTGGTCCTGTATCATCTGGCCTCTCACTACTTCTCTGACTTCACTTCCTTCCTTTCTCTCCCTCACTCAGCTCCAGCCACACAGGCCTCCTCGCTGTTGCTTAAATGTACCAAACATGCTCCCAACTTGGTGCCTTGACACTACTGTTCCTTCTCTCCGAAATGCTTTCTTCTGACCTCATCTACCTGTGACAACTCATCAGAGAAGTCTTTCTTGGGCCCCCTCAATTAGCTAACCCCCCATCCCTGGTAGTACCAGTATTGCTTTCTTCATAACATGTATTACAAACTGACTTTATTGTATTCTTTGTTCTTTTCTGAGTAACCAGTTCTATAAATAGTGGTTGAATAAATGAAGAAATTAATTCAGTCATGCAGTATGAAGTGTAGTTTTCTGACATCTTGACATCCCCTTTCGTTAGCATTGGTTATAGTTTGGGTGATTAGTTACTTCTGCATTATGAGGCTTCTGCAACTGTGGGGTTTGGGAAATACTGTTTTAGAAGACTGTATAAGGGCAAGTTCACTGCCCATCTGAATGTTTCCCTTAGCCTATCAAGGCTTTCAAACAATTATAAGAGAAGGTAGAAGAAAATAATATAATTGTTTTCCTGTACCTGCACAGAAAAACAATCAAGAGATCATTTTAATAACAGGAAAGTTACTTCAAAAGGCATTTGGATAAAAATAAGCATGTAGGTTGAAAGGGAACAGGAAATCTAAAAACAAGGAAAATATTTAATAATATTGGTGACCCAGAACGAACACAAATCAATAATGCTTATGAGATGTTAAAAACAATAACAAGGCTCAAACAATTCAAAGCAGTTAGAGATGCACAAAATTTATTTAAAAAATAACATGACTTGTCAAATACAAATGATAAACATCTAGAGGGAAATATTAGAGAACCTAAATTGTTTTTGGTGAAATCAGAAATGCAACAATGCTGAAAACCAACCAGCATAGTGGTCTAAGAATTACATAAAAGCTTTTTAAAAACCTCAGCTATATGACTGCAACAGGTTGAGAGACCTCCTTACTATTTTCTGCATATAATCAGTATCTGGATTAGGAAAAATAGGGCTTCAGACAAATGGACTTATCAAAAGATAAGGTCAAGCAACATGGGAGGGTTACCAGCTGGAAAAGGTAACAGTGATGAAACTTCCCAGTTTGGAGAAATAAAATTACTAGACCTAAAACACCACCATATGAAAAACTAGGAGCTCAGTGTCCTACCAGGAGAGGGAAAGATTCTAACCACCTCTACTGTACTTCATTTCAAAAATACTACTCTTACATACTATTTACTTCAGTGGCTTTCAAAAGTGAGTTATTTGTAAAAGGCTTTTTTAAAAAAGTTGGTTTGCAACACCATCAGAACCTTCAACAAAAAATATTTGTTGGGAGTGGATGTGGCTCAAGCAGTTGAGCACCCGCCTCCCACATGGGAGGTCTGGGGTTTGGTTGTGGTGCCTCCTAAAGAAGACAAACCAATAATGAGCAAAAACAATGAGCAAATAATGAGCAAACAACAACAACAACAACAACAACAAAACAATAAGCAAGACAACAAGCAAAAAAAAAAAAACCCATATGAGCAGGGAACAGATATGGCTCAAGCAGTTGAGTGCCTGCCTCCCACATGGAGGTCCTAGGTTCAGTTCCCAGTGGCTCCTAAAGAAAAAAACTAAACAGACAATGAGCAGTGAACAAAAAAACCCAAGCAGACAACGTGCAAACAATGAGCAAAAAAACAACAATGAGCAAACAGATGAGGGGCGGGGGCGGTGAATATTTGTACATGATGTTGGAATAGATGTTATAAACAAACTAGATATTAGCCTTAAAATGCAGTCTTCCATAATCCTCCACAAGAATGATGAGAGAAATAAAGCAATATACTATTTTGTGTGCACATACAAAATCACTACCAAGCATTATTTATTTAATTTGTGGTTGCAAAATATCCATTTTAAAAAGCATTTGGGAATATTGTGCATATGGAACATTAAATAAGAAACAAGAAGGTGAAATTATTTCTGTATTTAATCAGTATCTGGATTAGGAAAAATAGGGCTTATGACAGGTGGACTTCACAAAAGGTAAAATATTTCCTTCAAACTATATGTTTGACTAGTAAAAAAAGAAAATGAAAGCTTTGTATTTTCTTTAAATCTTAGAAACAGAAGGACTTTCAGTTTAGCTTTGTGGTCTTCTATCCTGGAAAGAAGGAAGTTGCAAAAACCTGTTTAAGATTGATGAGTTAGAAGAGTGCTTACAGGACAATACAATTGACAATACATTCTCCAGCTAGTTAACGCTAAAGGGATAGGGATAATAGCTTACTACTATTTCTGATAGGTACGTTATTTTAAAAGGACAAATTAACATGGAATATGAAAAGGCTGGTAGTTGGTAATAATGTCTACAAAGAAAAGGAAAAATTCCACAGAATGTCAGGGAAAGCTTATAATACAGTAGAATTCTTGGCTGAGGTAATGGATATGAACTGGAAAATGAAATGTTTATGGAAGACTTTGATTTGGTCAGGGTTTCACAAAAGGGCACAAAGTTAATTTTAAGCAGAGGGGATTTGAAAAAAAAAAAAAGATCTTAAATGTCTTTCAGAGCCACTGAGAAAGTTGAGGAAAGAAACTCTAGTTTGAACTTCAGGGATGACTTGGAGAGGTGTGGTGCAGGGTACTCAGAGAGCTCCTGCCTCTTGTAAGATGAGGAAGCTGCACATTTAGGGAAAAGCTGAGACCAGGCAACTGTCTCAGAAAACCAGCCTCCTGCTGTGCTGCAGGAACAATAGAGGCCACAGAAAAAATGACTTCCATCTTACCTCCCCATTCTAAATCTCATGTGGATGGATCAAAAGGTAGGACGTAAATCACATCCACATCCCTTGCTGCAAAGGGTTGTAGGAAATGCAGTCTCTCTCTTTTTGGCCCCAGCAGTACAGGAAGATACACTAGAAAGGAGATGGAATGGATAGAGAAAGGCAATGCACAACAGTCACCATAGACTTCACTGTAAACATAAAAGCAAACACCTAAAATAACATGAAAACCAGAAAAATCAGTAAGAACCAGTTTTCCACTAAATTTCAACATTCACTGTCAGCTCTCTCCAAATTTCAAAAGGTCTATTGTTCAAGGGTTTTCAAAAAAATTTGGAGTAAGAGTAAGAAAAACCTTGAAGCTACACACTTTTATTTTGACACCTTTATTTTGAAATTGTGATATTACTCTTGAAATATTCCTGTGATATTATTGCTAGGAGGCAGCAAATAAGAAGGTTGCCTGGCATTGGTAGGTTCTGTAGGTAGGAAAGTTTTAGCTAAAATTAAAAGGATGATAGAAGCTCCTCAAACCATTGTCAAGATGTCAGGCCAACACTAATTCTAAAATCATAACTGGGTTTTCTGGCAATATGGCAGAGTTGTGGCAGATACTGTGATAAAAGCTCCTGCTACAAAATACCTCTAAATGATCAATAAAATAAATCAATCTTAAATACATGGCAGAGGTCTTAAAAACGTTCCTCCAGGAACAAACATGAAAAAGGAGCTGCAATGAGAATGACTGAAGCTGAAGCAAAAGCTACCGCTGTTCTTAAGATATTTATGACAGCAAACAAATCCCTTATGGCCTAAATTTCTAAATCTCCAGGATTCCATGCCTTTTCTCAACTATGCACAATAATTTAACTAATTGATTCTCTAATTTTAAAATTTCTCTATCAACTTCCACAGAAGATATTAGTTGACTGAGATATACCTTTGTACAACAAATTAGCTGGAAAGCAAAGAATAGGATAAACCATAGATTTTCCCTTTATATTTCTCTAGAATCCCAAATAATTCCTTTGGAGTTGGCTATGAACTTATTAAATCTTTCAGTGCTTTCTGATCCAATTTATAGCACTTTGTATTATAGAATGTATTCAATATATTTGATTTAAAATTGAATTAGTTTATATGTTAGAATCACTACTAACAGAATTGGCAGGGATTTCAAGGGTCTAGTTCAACCATTTATTTGATATTTAATCCCAGCTACATGTCATTCCCAGCTAAAAGTTATCCAGCTCTTTGCAAATCTCAAGTGATGGAAACTTACTGTCTTATAAGGCTGTGCATTCTTGTTGCAGGTTCCATGCCTCTGAAAATTTGAGGTGTATTAGTTCTCTCCCTGAGCATACCTTGAGGCCATACTCAGCTCTTCCTCATATCCCAAACAGCAGATTCAATTCCACAAAACTTTATAAGTGAAGCAGATTTTACCTAATATTCTAATAGTGGTGGTTGTGAAACAATGATGACGATTTACATACTTCACAGCAAAATTAAATTAAAATCCTCATTACATTCTTTATTTGATCCACAAAGTCCCTTTCTAGAACATTCTAGCCACATTACCTTTCTTTTATTTCCCTCATTACCCTAAATTTAGCCTCTGAAATTCCCTACATTTTCAGAACAATTCAACTCAGGTTCTCAGCTAGTATTTCTCACTCAATGAAATAAAATTCCTTCAGATGATGGAACCCATCCTCTTAGAAAGCAGGTCAGTGAGCATCTATTATTAGTTTACAGGTATTATTAGCTGAGAACGACCAGTGTGCAATGGTTTCCCCACCTTCACCCCAGGTGGTCTATAAAAATATTCATCCAACCAAAACAGGTCCTTTTTTTTTCTGACTAGAGTCAGGGTATGGTGGGAGGGAAACGTGATTGTGCTGTTAAATAGAATGATTTTCCCCACATTACACCTAATTAACAGTATTTGGTAATTGAATATTCTAAAAATTATTTTATTTCAGTAAATGGGTAACTTGCTCCTAAGTATGATTAAATTGTGTATAATAGTTTCATTGAGTTATAATTCATATACCATAAAATTTGCCCTTTTAAAGTATACAATTCAACGGCTTTTTTGGTGTCTTGATAAAAATGGGCAATTGTCACCACTATCTAATTCCAGAATATTACCTCAGACCAAAAAGAACCTTACTACCCATTAATAGTTACTCTCTTATTTCCCCTTCCTCCCAGCCCCTGGCAATCACTAATCTACTTTCTGTCTTTATGGCTTTGCCTAGTCTAGACATTTCATATAAGTGGAATCACACAATGTTAGGCCTTTTGTGCCTAGATATTTCACTTAATATAATATCTTCAAGGCTCATCCATGTTGTGGCATTTATCAGTACTTCATATTCTGTTGTATGGATATACCACATTTTCTTGACTGTTGACGTGAAGGAAAAATCAGAATGATTCAAATATGGGAAGAATCAAAGGAATTCTACTTGAGTGCAATTGAAACTAAGAAATCAAAGAAGGATTATGTGCGAAGGAAATGAATATGGTAGGTAAAGGAAGAAGAACACACGGAAGCAAGAAACTGACTTGTAACTGGATAGGGAGTACTTATAAGCAAGAGTCTAACTTTGCCCAGGCAGCTGGCTGGCCTGATAGTTTTACTTAGCTCACTTACTCATTGAGATGGTTGTGAGCAGGCGTATGACACACATCTGGATGCAGGCACCTGCTAACTAGTACAACAGGACACACAGTTAGGAACATGCAAAATGGTCCCATAAGAGAGGGGGCAAAAGGGAGTTTTAAAAGAATGAGTAGATTTGGGGAGTTAATAGGGACACGTTTTTCATCTCAGTCCAGATTGAAGAAAGACATTTCAAAATCCAAGTTGCCTTCACTAATACCAGTTTAAAGTAATTATGCAACAATTTTTCATCTCCCAAATATTCAAAAGCTTTTACATTTACTTTATTACTCATTATTGCAACACCCCCATGAAGGGATAGAGGTTCTTTTTACAAATTGAAGTGAGCCTCAGAGGTGAATAGACTGTTTTGAAAGGTGAGGAGAAGGGAGGGGGTTTAGACCCCTAATTTGGAGCTAGGACTGAATTAGGCATTTCATGTATGTAAATCTTTTAATCCACATACTCTCATGAGGTGGCTATTATTATTATTTCATATTTAAAAAATACACATGATCATTGAAGTAGTGAAATGACCATGTCTGTCAGATTCTAGAGCCATATGCTTTCTGCTATGCTAGGAGTGGCTAATGGGGTTCAATTTATTTGCCAAATCTAATTGATCGGGGGTGGTTTCCTTGAGGAATTGATGTAGGGAAGAGGTCAAGTCTATGAGCAGTTATTTACTCTGACACTGGTGGGATGGGAGAGGAGACTCTAGTACAGAGCACTGTAGAATGAATGGATTGGTGATAGCCTCATTTCCAAGGACATCAAGTAAAGCATTCCATTATTTAAGGGTCTAGTTTTTGAGAGAGCAAAAGGGAAGTTCCTTACAACTGCATTTTCCTTTCCCTCCACCCTGCTGCAAGTATATCAGCCATTTGATGTTTTCATTTTTTTCTGGTACCTGCCAGCTTGTTAATTCTGTACAAGGTTTCCTTCCTTAAAATGACATACTCCCCTTACTTGAAAGGTATCAATGAAACATGGAATGCAGCAGAATTATATTGGCCTTGTGTGTGGCCAACAAATGCATGACTGACACATGGGTAGGTTATAGAGAAGGACTTGACAGCTTTGATCACCCCTGACAGATGAAGGCAGGGTAAATGCTCTTTGTAAAAAGGATGAAAACATTTAGCCAGATTTATACCACAAGTCACAGTTCCCGCTTATGCTTTGCTAATGCCAGATATTCCTCAGTTTTCTGCTTTTACAACTGTGTTAAAAGTTTCAATCTTCAGGGTTGGGATGACAGATTTAAACCCTTGAGTTTTATGTAATTAAAAAAAAAACCCTTTCATTTCCTTTTTTTGCAAATTATAGCTGTAGTGTACATCTCTGTCTTTCCATACTAGGTTTTCATACACAGAAAAATATCAGTTTCACATTAGAGTCCTAATGGGCTCATTGCTTTGCAGAGTGAAACCCATGGAAACCTCATGATCTAAATCCCAGCGAGTCCCAAACTTACCACACCATTTCACATTCCAGTTACGATTGGCATCAACTCCACGGCAGTGAAACCTTGCGTTCCTTGACCTTGTTTTCCTCCAAAATCGATCCTAGACATAATTAAGAAAATGGGTGCAGAGAAAATACTTAAAAGGTTATTCACATGCATTTTAGTGGCTCAATTGGTTAACTAATCACACCACTGAAGTGAGAGTTCTTTCACGAATATATAAACTCAGGGAGTGGAAAGGGGACCGGGTTAGCAGTGAGATTCAGGTTTGCATTCTAATTTCTGTCTCTTCCTTTCTCTTGACTTCATTTCTTCACAGATAAAACGAATAGGTTAAACCCGACAAATTATTTTTTTAAATACCTTATTTGGAAGGAGAAATCTTTGTTTAAATGAAATCTCATGCAAAAGCCAAATGTGTAAATGAAGTAAAAAAGCTGCTGCTCTGATAGGCGAGGGAGGAGAGGCAGCTTGCTCAGCTCTGAAATTATTAGACTGCCCACCAAGCTTCCTTCCCACTCTATAACTGTTTTCTATGATTTATTCAGTCTCTCTTTTCAATTGGGAGGGTCTTAAAGTGACTTACATTGGTCCAGCTGAAATGGTATCCATCAACGTTAAACACAGGCATGATATAGAAATACAGGTGATTCAACATTTTTCTCATGGCTGGGTCACTCCTATATGTTAGAAGAGCCTAAAAGACAAAGGTGACATTTTTCTTACAAATTGATCCCATAATACAGATTTCGCGAAAAAAAAAAAAAAGTGTGAGAAACCCTTTCCATCGCTGAGAAATCCAGAAAATGTTGAGCTAAAAAGTAACAGGAACATCACACATTCTCTATTGAGAGCTTTGTCTCAATTAAACTCTTTATTACCCATTACGTTTTAGCAGAGATGGCAACACAGCCTCTTGGAGTATCTCAGGTCTGGCTAAATTTTCAGGCTGATTAAGAAAGCGATAATTTAGACAAGCTTTTGTACATCAGTTCTTAGATTCTCTTCAATTGTGGACAACATAATTAACCAAATATATTTGCGATCCTTACATGGTACATTGTAGCACAGACTAGCTATTTAGCACTTAATTGTTTATGTCTAATTGGTACCAGCCTCAAGCCTGGGAACTCACTGCATGAGGACTCTGTTCTACTCTCCTGACTTTTCCATAAAAAGTTTAACAGACAATATAACACCACTCTCCTCTTTATTGTGGCTACTTTGAAGTCTTGTGATTGGATATTGGTATATTGTGGCTAACCCCAAGTCTGAAGGTTCTGCTCTACAGATTTGGTATCAAAACAAAAAAACATCATATTCTGGAAGTCAAGTTGAAAATACAGACATTTTGAAACACCACTCCTGTGGAATGGACATTTTTAAAAAGTTCTTTTTGATGCATGTTAGTCTATGTGTAGTATATATCTTGGAGGAACATGTAAGAAATTTATTACAAGGTTGCCTCTGGGGAGCAGGACTAGGGGATGAGGTGTGGGAAAGGGAATTACCTTTGATTTTTTACTCATTTAGACTGAGTTTTTAAAATATTAAAAACACTATTCAAAATAAAAGAGTTAAAAATAATTTTTGAATTATATACATACACTTCCTTGGAAAATTTAATCTGTGAAATTTCATTCTTCTTTTATATCTAGTTAAGTAGCATTTCTGAACCCATTACACCAGCATTCTGTAATTACACAGTGAGCATTCTATTCATAGACAGCAATCTAATAATATAATTTCTCATTAGAAAACACCACAATTTTAGAAATACTATAGAAAATACAGGGGTATGGGCACATTCAAGAACATATGAAAGGAGTTTCTATTCAATTTTTTTTATCCCCCTGCCTCCCCTCCCACATTTGCTCTTGCTGTATGCTTGTTGTGTGCTCGTCTGTTTTTTTTAGAAGGCACCGATAACCAAACCTGGGACCTCCCATGTGGGAGGGAGGCAACCAATGGCTTGAGCCACCTCCATTCCCTCTATTCAATTTTATTGAATAAAATTTAAATATTGATGGATTAATGCAAGTTGATAAACTTCAATACAGTTTTCTTGTTCTTCTTTTAAGGCTCAGTAATAATTTATTGACTATATAGCTTCAATAGAACTTCCATGTCTTCTTGAATTTCTATTAATCATCAAATGCCTCAAACTAAAGGGAAATCCCTGATACATGGTCAGTTGTACAAACTGTAGAATTGTGTTTTCTTTTAACAAACAGAGATTCCCCCAATACTTGGGAGAACATCCCCTACTGGGGATAGCAGAGGAAAGAGCTATGGGGTTAGGGGACATTCCTTCCCTTTAAGTTAGAGAGCTATGGCTTGCCATGTCACTCTAGAGAGGAGAGAATAAGATGGGAGGAGAAAGAAGCTGGGGGCACAAAGCAGAAAAGGAGTTGGAAAAAGTCATGGTGAGTTTTTTCCCTCCTCTCCCAGCATTGGGATCCATAACTCATTCCTCTTAGCCCACAGTAGGGAAGTCTCACTTTTCTCAAGCACAGATCAAGTTAATACCTAACTGACAGAGAGTGCCAGAAACTTGCTTGAGAACATCCTCATCTTATCCTACCTTCTTCTCCTACAAAGCAATTTAACCTCCATACCTTTTGTGTTTAAAAGAACATTGTTAACATTCTTTTTAAAAAATTATATTTTAAGCAAATAGAAAAAAATGGAGATTAAATAGTACATCCATGTGCTCATCAACTACATCTTGCCATATTTATTTCAAATCTTCAAAAAAAAAATGGAGAGGTAAAACTAAAGTCCCCTTTTTTATCATTCCCTGATCCCATTCTCTTTCCCTCCACCAAGCTAATCACTATTCTAAATATGACATCATCATTCTTGTACATGATTTTATGTTTTGCTACATACATATGTATTCATGGACAATATATAATATTGTGCATTTTGAAATTTATATAAATGGTACATAATGTATGCCAATCT
>PVKH010028621.1:0-12814 GCA_004027955.1 Chaetophractus vellerosus
CAAGCCTTTCACCAGCCTCACAACTTAATGTGGTGGATAAGTTTTCATTTCCATGTTGCAGATGAGGCATAGAGAGGCAAAGAAGCTTGCCCAAATTTGCATAGCTGGCAATAAAGGAGCTGGGAGTTGAACCCAGGCAATGTAACACAGCACTATATGTCCTAACCTTGGCACTGAATTACTTTCCAAATGACAATTATACTAACAAGTATAGCAGCTAATGTTTACTGGAAGTAACTAGGTGCTGGGCACATTGCCAACTCTTTGTATCGAGAGCCTCATTTCCTCTTCATCACAATAATAATAATATTATTATTATTATCCCTATTTCAAAGATGGAGTAACTGAGACTTAGTAACATGTCCAAGATCACACAGCTGGTTAATGATGGGGCCTGGATTCATTCTCAGGCTGGCTATCTCCTAGTCAACTGAGATTCCAGTCCCACTCATTATTTAGGTTCAAAAAGTGTTCTCTACCCCACAAAGCCGATCTCTCTTTCAGCAGCGAGTCCTTATCTCCTTCCTAGGTGTAGGGCACAAGAAAAATATACATCTTCTTAAAAAGCAAAGGCCAAATGACAATGAAGACTGTGGTGAATTCTGAGCCCGTGTTGGAAAGTGTGAACTGGAAAACCTGCAGGAGCAATGAACAATAAGAGAGCTTACCAAAGGGGACAGTTTTAGAGACTGGGCAACTGGGAATCGGTTTCAATGTCATCCCACTGTGTTTGAAGCCACAGCACCATGACTGGTCTGTGTTAGAGATTTTCTATTGGTGACCAAGGGAAACTGATAATCTATAGGCTTTCCTACCATTGGTAGTCCTTTAACCTTATTTGTGTGGGCTTACATATATATAAAGAATTTGGGGGGGGCAATTATGTATTGTGTTTTTGCACTGTGCTTTTGTGTAGGAGGAGATGAGAAAGAAGATGAAATGGGCTTTTCCCTAACCACTCCTGGAAGTCTAAGCAGAGAGCTAAGGCAGACAATATTTAGATGATATTTCTGATAGATTAGCTTGGTTGATAAGTGGGTTTCCAAACTTTCTGAAATCAAAAAACCTGTGAATTAAAAAAAAACACACAAAATCTTGATGAAACTAAAATTCTCATGATCTTTATAAAGGAAAAGTAGTATATACCTTTGACATATATACTTTAGTAGCAAAGTTTATTCCAGTTTGTAATTAGAGATTCCTATCTTTGCATGTGAGTATCAGACTTTTGAAATAGCTAATAATAAAATTAACAAGATGTTATTGGGAAGGATGCAATAAAATGTATCTATCTCTTTTGTCACATCCCTTATCTGGGTCACTATGAAACTAATGTGAACTATTTCCACCCCCGGTAAAACACTTACATTGCTCACCTTCTGGTGCTATCATTTGTTGCACTTGGGAACAAATGTGCAGCTGCAGGGTGAGGATGGCAAAAAAAATATGTAGGTAAAAGAGCTAGGAACTAGATTAAGAATGGATAGCCTCACCTAAAAACTATGAATTTCAAGACTGCTCATAAGGCCCAGCTCACCTTAAGGAATCCCCTGTGGATCTGCAGAATGAAATTAGAAAAATCCTGGACTAGATAGAAAAACATGGATAGTTTAAGTGCTAAGGAGCCCAAGGCCAAGGTTTTGGCTTTCGCGTGATCCTGTGACTTTGTTGTTTCACTCGTAGGCAGCACCTCTCTGGGGCAAAGGCTCACTGTGCAGGGCTGCGCAGCTACGTGCTCCCCTCCTCTCCTCCCATTTCAGCGCTCCCACCTTTAGACATTTTCTTTAGGAAATGTGATCGTGTCAGAGGTGCTAGAGGATTATTGCTACATCACTTGAAATAGTGACCAGTTAAAAGCATTCTATTGGTTCGAAAAGAAGGATATGGATAGTTAAATTTTGATGCTTAGTATCAAAATTAGAATGTGTGGTCAAATTTTAGCCATTAAAAACTGCATTTTTGAAGATCTATAGATAAATATTCTATCTAAAGATAGATATTGATAACTATGGATAGATGGATAGATAGAAAGACAGATTCAGGTATAAAAATACAGTCTCTTTCTATAAAGTATGAACTTGGCTTTCAAAAGTATTTATCGGTATCCATCCATCCATCCATCCATCCATCCTGAGGAAAAGTTCTTTAAAGAAACATACATTTTTCAGTGGGCATCTATGGGTGCTGGGAGCCTGGCATGATTTTAATTTTCTTTCTCTTTCATTCTTTTTTTTTTTTTTTAACTTAGATGAAATTCCAAGATTAAAAACAGGTAAATTCAAAGCCCATAATGGACAATGGAAGCTGGAGAGGATGATATTTGTGTCTTTATAGCTAGTGCTTCCTCGTTACCTTCCAGTCTTTCTTCTACCCCCTGAAAATAAAACATAGTGATTTCAGAGTCTTGTCTAAGGTCCAGGGCCTGCATAGTGACATGGTATGAAGGATGGGTGTCTGTATCAAGATATCCTTCAGCTCATCTCTCCTTGGTTATTTTCTTTTCTTATTATCCATAATTTTCTTATTTGAACCTTTCTGGCCAACTTTTGTCCTACAACCAGATATTACCTTTGCCATTATAAAGTAGCAATAGACATGGAGAAATTTCTACTTTTGCATGTCAATCCTATGCAGAATTGGGATGGGGGCAGGCAAAGTGGGCTTGACATGCCTCAGCTCCTGAATCCAGGGTAAAGGAGAGGCCCCACCTTCCTCACAGGTAATTGGAGAATCAAAGGAGGGATTCACGCTGTGTAACCAAGGCCTTTGATCTCCCTGCATCGCTCCCTTTCTCCCCTGGGTCACTTCTTTTCTTCTCAGCTCAAATGGTGCATCCCTGGACCTCCGCATTTGATCAGGTCCCCCTTTGAATGGCCTTGTAATAATTCAGAACTCTTATCATAGTTGTGATTTTACATCGTTTCTTGAGGTTATTAGATGAATGTGTGGCTCCTTCCTTGGATGTTATCTGTTTTGTCATTTCTGAATATCCCAGATGGCTGGCATAGAGTAGATTCTCACAAAAGTTTGCTAAGTGAATGAATACGCTGTATGTTGCAATGGTTTTGAGTTGGCTGGTGGGGAGTAGAGCTAGTATTTTGAGGTGGATCAGAGGGATGATAGTGTTAATTGAGAAAAAGCTTCCTAGCAGAGTCACTATGCCATTTTTTTTTTCTGGGAAAGAGTATATGATTAAACACACTAGAGAGCTAAGGCTTCGCATTCTAATGTGGGCCAATCAATCAAGAAATCAGTTAATATCTATTTATGCAGGACAGACCACGTGCCCAGCATGGTGCTAGAGGCACTAAGACTTTTGGGAAGTAGCTTTGCCACTTGTTTTTCAGTTCATGAAATGGGGTTTTGAAGACCTACGGAGGTCCTGGTGTGGGGAGGTGGTGAACTGATCAATGACTGCAGTGACAGGAAAAGGGCAATGAAAAGCCAATGGCATTTGAGCCCGTGCATTCTCACAGTGGGGTCCAGCAGCCTGAAACACATAGTCATCCCCAAAAAGATGTAGAAGGGAAAATGCCCTTGATGATCATTGCAAAGGTGCCATCTTAAAAACAAACTTAAATAATAAGACAGCTACTGGATCTCTGAAGCATGAAATAAAAAAGCAAACTCTTCCCAAGTGGAATAATTGTGGAATTAGTGGCTCTGAATTGTGTGGGCTTTGCAGATTCCTGCCTTTGGGGGGAGGGACGGGGGAGGTCTGGTTTAGCTTAATTAGCCTTTCCCTCTTGAAATGTGACAAAATATCTACCCTGAAATGTTGCTTTCTAAAAATGCAAAAGGAGAGTTCCTCTTCAATCACATTTATATGGAAACCAAGGGCAGGAAGAGAAGTAAGATATGGGCTGTTAGGGGAGAGAAAATGTGGGCTACATGAATTCAGCTGTCAAAATCTACTGCTCATTTTCAGCCTCTGGCCTAATCTCTCTCTCTCTCTCTCTTTCTTCATCCTAGAGTCCACGATGGAAGTTCACATTTGGGAGGGGTGAGGAATCAACCCAAGCTCGCAGCCTCCTAGGAACTCTCTATCCCCCTCTACTCACACATTGGGCAGTTTGAGAAGAGTTGTCTTTGAGATGATAGTGCCTCATCAATATAAATTTAGTGAAAATCTGGTCCTTGGGTGGGCTAGAGTTTGTTCACATAATGGAGGTGCAGAGTTGGGCAGGAGGAAAAGTCTTGTTAATTAAGAGTAAAGACCAAGGAATTGTCTAGCAGAGCAGCCTTAATTACAGGCGATTCTTATCTCTTCTTTAAAAGCTTCATAGGTGTGCTCCCTGCCTCCACACAGGCAGTGTCCTTTTCTGTGCTAGAAAGTAATAAGTCTGCATTTATTCTGAAATGTCCTTTAATGCTTAATTCATGAGAGCAGTCCAGTTAGGGCCCGTTAGCAAGGTTTTTTGGGAGAAACTGGGATACTAGAGCAGTGAGAAGGCTTTCTGCTTTAGGGAAATATTTCCCCCCTAGGGGCAAAAATACATGAAAAAAATATATGCAAACCTTGGGGCTGGGGAGTTGGAGCCTCCTAAGTGAATTCAAGGAAAGGTGATTAATAGTCTAGGTTGAAGAGAGAAATGCATCTCATGAGGCTCTTGAACAGAATAAAGGACCCTCTTTGCCCAAGTGAGGGGCTTCCCTGAGGGGGCCCTGTGCTGCACAGTTCGGGATGGAACTGCCTTCTCCTCTCTTATTTTATCTCCTGTCTGTTTGCTACCATGTTGTTCTGCTGCCAACTTGTTTTTACATCTGGCCTATGGGGGAACATCTAGATATCCTCTTTCCTTGCCAGTCGTCAGGTCTGTCTCTTCTGAATTTGGGTCCAACGTCTAACCGTGGTCCCTGGCCTTTTCTCTTGAAATCTGGGAAAGGAATGGAAAAACGTGTATGGACAACTGATAGAAGGGAGCGTGAAAGCTCTTCAGCAAAGGTGCCCATGTTCCTTCCTTTGCCCTCCAGAGGGAATCAGGGAAGCCTGCACAGACTGTCTGAACAAAGCAAACTATTTAAGTTCCCACCCTTCCACAGCGGGTTTTGATGATTTCTTTCAGCAACCAGTTTAGTTTAATTATTTATGGAAGGACATTCACAGTGCAAGAGGAAATGTCCTGTAGAACATTTAGCAAGAAATCAGGCTTTGTAACCTGAGATATCCCCAGAGCAAAAGGAAAGTATCTGGATGGATGACTCAGGTATTACCTTTAGGGAGAAGCAGGATGAGACATCTAGAGTTTGTGGGGTTTGAATCACTGTGGTTGACTCACTAGATGACCCTGAAGTCTGCATGAGGTATGATGTTTGTGTGCTGTCCCAATCCTACCCAAAATATAATGAGATGGTCACTACTATTATCACTACTATACAGATGGAGAAACCGAGCCGCAGAGAAACTGAACACCTTGCCCAAAATGGAGGGATCTAGATTTGGAAAGAGGCCTTAGCCATGTTCTTAGCCACTCTGAAATACCATCATGTACAAGTTGGTCCCTTAGCTGTTTGCCATCTCATGTCCCCAGTTTATCTGGTCATCCCCAGCTTCCTAGACCTGGATCTACTCCTTAGCCCAAACTGAAGACCCAAAGGTTGTCATGCATCATATCCTGGCCATTTGGTGGGCTGGAAGATGTCTTTGGCCAATGGACCCATTTCTCAATGTGCCTAGGATGAGGCTTGCTAGCCTGCTTCTGTCACTTTCTAACTCTTTGGCCTTAAACAAGGTACTTAATTTTTGCAAGTCTCTGTTTTCCCATTTGTAAAGTGAAGATAACAGTAGTCTCTAGGTTGTACTGTGTTGTGAAGAGTAAAGAGAAAAAGGAGTATATGGAAGGCACTTGGCAGTTAAGAATTTTAGAATGCTTCTGAGTTATAGCTGAGGCCCTTTGGCCCCTTATAATTAAGGCACAGGAATTCCAGTTACCCTGGGGCAGAGTTTCCCACACTTTAGTGTCTACACAGAGGACCTGGGGGGAGATGTTAAGCATGCAGTTTCCCAGGTCCCACCCCAAGAGATTCAGATTGGACCAAGTGATGATGATTGGACCAAGTGATGGTCCAGGGACTACCACTGGAGAGGCGGTGGCCTTGGAGGCCAGTGGCCAACAGGTACCAGCGAGCAGGACTGCGTTCCCTGGAGTGACTAGCCCTGCACAGTCCCTCAGTCTCTTCTTGCCCTGAGAGGCAAGTGTTTGAAACTTTCTCAGAAATGTAGTAATGAAGTTTTTACTCACTGACCTTCTCAAGCCTTTAGGAGGACTCAGTGTTTCATTGCCCCCCTTCCCTGCCTTGGCTATCTCCCCTCCTGCCCCATCCAGCTTCAATTTGCACCAGAGTCTGTGACATCTTTGAACTTTGGGGCTCCTGTCTGGCTCATTATTCATTTAGCTGAGGAACTGCAGCACCTAATTAATAGGAAATTAGCTGTGAATGTAACATTTGGCCTACAGTCAGGGCCCAAGAAGCTATAAATATGCACCATGTGAGTGGCCTGGGCACCTCATTCCCGGCAGCTCCAGACATGGCACTTCCTATGCCATTCTAGGAAGTAAGGTGGCTGAGGAGGTCAAGGGTAGCTGGGAGGCTGGCCTCTCTTGTCTTGAGGGCCACCAGGATGTCCTGGGAGCCAAGGGCCCACCTACTTCAGCTCATTTCTCAAACAGCACAAATACTTTCCTCAAGTTAAATGTCTCTTCAAAGAGCAGGCCTGAGAGGAAGCTGAAAGGAAATGGGAATGGAGGCTGGAAAGGATTTTGGGGAGACCTATAGGTGTCCCTGACATGGTGTCACAGGCACTATGTCCCCCCAAAGACATGGCAGGCCTGTTGTTGTTCCAGACCCTCTCACTCGACTTCTTCCAGAGGCACGTGAGTTTCTGCTTCATGCAGGCCCTGGCAATAGGGCCTTTGTGGGCTTAGGCCATGCCAGGGCCACGCATAGTTTACACAGCATGGGTGAAGACCCACAGGAGGTAAAAGGAAACCAACTGGGGGCAGAGCTGGGATTCGAACCAAAATAATTCTGACTCCCAAGTTTAACACTCTTTGCAGGACTTCACAGCTGCCTACCTAATTGAGAAGGAAAATAATCTTGGGAGGGGAAAACTCAATTTAAAATCACCAGTGAGTAAAGGATTGGGAGGCAGGGAAGGAGCAAAAGGGTCAGGGGCAAGGTAAGGGCACCTTGAGAGGCAGGTGTGACCCCAGGGAAGGACAAAGCATTGCCCAGGGATCAGAGCCAAAACTATTTTCTCTCAATTTGGCTGATTTAAGTTACCTCATTTTTCTTTTACTCAACTTCCCTGGCAGGGAAATAGGAATTGTGTAACCTGTCTTTTCCCTTGTAAGAGTTGAAAATTTGCTGATAAAAGGACCTGTTCAAATTCTAAGTGTGTTTGTTATGAGCCAAGCCTTGAGGGTGAGGGGAAGGTGAGGGAGATACTGGGTTCCTTGGCCAAGCAGGCAGGGGCAGGAGGAAAAGCCAGTCTGGCTCCATCAGCGAACCGAAAGCCCAGTGAACGTCAAGCATTTTGCCAGCTTTATTTAAGAGCTGGATTGAAGCTCCTTAACACAGGCTTGTACCTGAGAATGATATAATGAATCTGGCATTTATATGTCTCTGGAAGGAGGCTTCTGAAAGAGAAGAAAAATGAAAAAGATCGCATCTGTGGGCAGATCCTAGAAGGAGCTGATCTAAAGGAGGACCTCACTGATGATGTCACAGGGCAGAAGACGGTCAGCGAGGCTGAATGCCACTTAGACTGCGGGAGGACAGTCTCCCTTGGAGTGAAAGCGTGTCTTGAGCCTTGCTCTGGGAAGAGAGTTATAGCTCAGAGCCCAGGCCAAGCCCACAGGGGTCACTGATGCCCAGAAAGACAGTCAATCTTCTTCTTCTCTTCTCACCTCCTAGCCCAGGGGCATTCCTAGTCCTCAGTTAAGGAAGAGATGGTTTCCTCCTGGTTTCTTCCTCTCTAAGAGATTCTACCAATTCTTTACCATCCCTTTCGCACAAATTGCCTTTCGTGTTAGAAAGAGTCGAGTTATTATGTCCTCCCCTTTGAGCCTTGGAAATGCTTACTTAACACTTTATGAGGGGCCGGCTGTAGCTCAATTGGTAGAGCGCCGTTTACCACGTGGGAGGCCCGGGTTCGGTTCCTGGGACCTCCTTGAGCAGGCAGACCACCTTGAGAAGGCAAGCCGCCGCAGGCAGGGCAAGCCACCACGGGCAGGACGGGCCGCCCGTGAGCGGGACAAGCCGCCCGCGAGCAGGCAAGGCCGCCGCACGATGAGATGACTCGGCGGGTTGCCGCAACGGGGCGGGGGGGCAGACAAGCAGACACAGAAGAACGCAAAAATCAACACAGCAAGAGCAAGCAGAAGGGGGGATATATAATAATAAAAACAAAACAAAACAAAAAACACTTTATGACCTCAGCTTTTTGTTTTGTTAAAAAATGAGGTAATACCTATCTTAAGGACTGTTAAGAAGATTAACGTGATAGTACCTGACACATAGTTTATACTTAAGAGTGATTATTTCTATTATCATTATGTAAGTAAAATTATCGAGGATAATATTTGGATGCATGATTGTCACTCAATCAGTTTCTGTTCTCTTGCTCCAGATCACATCAGTTAGGAAAAGTTAGGAAAAGATGTTAGATATATCGTCCCCAATCCTCCAACTCTCACTCTCTCCCTAAACCAAACTTCAGCCCAAACCTAAGCCAATACCATCCCCAACCCTATCCAATCCTATCCCAAATGGTAACTCCAACTCTATCCCCAGCCTTAACCCCAACCCTAACTCCAACCTCCAGCCCAAGCCCTCCCTAATAACCACTATTCAGTACCTACAACCTGTTAGGCACTGTGTTATTGTCCACCTTCTTCTTTGTAATGGGGATACAAATCCCACATTAGCCAACAAAACTTGCTAATCAGTGTGATGAATGAAAACCATAAAGAAAGGCAATTTGATAATGCATCTCTGGGATACAGACATGCATGACAGAAGACATTTGCAAATAGAGTCTCACTCACCCAATATGATTAGTATCTGCCTTTGACTGCTCAGACACACAGAGAGACTTTCATTTGTTGATGCTGCTTCCTGCTCCATTCTCTTGGCTAAGTCATATTTTAATAGGGTTTATTATAATATAAACCAGGGAGAGAGGTGTGACCAGGGAGAGAGACAAGGGTACAAAGCTCTGGAGATGTCTACTGTAGAGACTATAGGTTTGTAGACCATTGTGAACTGAAAATATGTTGTTCATTAATGTACATAGGTCAAGTAAGTTTCTGCCAGATTCTTGTCTCAGATTTGTACCTGCATGATGAAAAAGGAAGCTTCCTGGTTTCTAAAAAGATTTCTGTAGAATCAGAGACTCCGGTCATTTTCAACTTTAAAATTACTGATGCCTGGAACTCATCCCAGACCAACCGAGTCCATCTCTGGGGGTGAGCCAGGGGCATTGGTATTTTTGGAAGTGCCCCCTTGACAATCACCACTGCCAAGTGATTCTAATGTGTAGTCAGGGTTGAAGACCTCCAAATCTAGCCCAAGCCCCCCATTTCACAGGTGTAAAAAGAGCGACTCAAAGAGAGTAAATGAGAGATTTTCATAAAAATCAGATGAGTGACAAAGGCAATACCCAAAGTCTCATGGCACCTAGTGCTCTTGCTCCCTCGTACCTTGTTTTCTCAGATTTATAGCCAAAGAACAGCAGGGCTGTCAAGGATCCATCTCCGGGTCCTCATGGTGAACCCTAACTGCAGCTCAGCCCCTGTGCAGCTCTTCCTGCCCCCACCAGCTCCTCCTCCCTGGACAGATCTTGCTCAGGGAAGTCAATGCACTGTGGTGGAAACCACCCTCTGCTAACCCATTTGGAAGAATAAGGAAATAAATCTAATCCACCAACCTTGACCAGACAGCTGAAGGTTGTGCTCACTTGATACTGACCTTGGAAAGATGGATTGCACCTTTGGGGCGTGGATTTTGTTTCATTTTTTTCCCCTCCTGGAGAGTTCATGTTCATATAGAACAGTTCTGGGAATTGTAGGTCCAGCACTAACAGTGTCTGCTTCATCCACTTGCCTTTCTGTTCAACTCCCTTCTTTTTTAAATTTTTAAAAGGTTTTTATGTTTTTAGTGAATTTATACTAAGTGAATTCTTATTATTAAGTAAGACTGAAATTGATGTTAAGTCCTGATTTGATGTATTTAGACAGCATGGGAGCCTCTGAAACAGGCAGTAGGCAGCTGGCTGCATTTCTTCTGAGTAGTGTTCCTTCTTTATTACCCCGTGGGTTCGTAGGAGATTTTATATTCATTTAATCTTTCATTTAACTAATGGTCATAGACTCTCAGGTACCAAGGGGAAATTAAGGTGAATAGGACTCAGCACTTGACCTCAAGAAGCTTAAATCTAACAGGCGGAGAAACCCCCATTCCATAGGAAATATGATTTTTCCCTAGTGGTGCTACAACAGGTGTTTAGGGGTGAGTGAGATTACTTCTAGTTGGGGGTGGGTGGGTGGGAAAAGTTCCAGCTATGATTGACATTTTAGCTGGGCCTTGGAATATTGATGGGATTTAGAGAGAAATAAATATAAATCATGAGGGCCAGGAAACAGAATGACCAAGAAAGATAAAGGGGAGAGAAAGTGTGTGTATGTATGTAGGGGTAGTATTTTTGGACTTAATAGGGAAGGCAGTGGGGAGCACATGAAAAAATTTTAAGTGTAGACCTCATGAACTCTATAGAGTTGCATGAGTTTTGGTGACTGATCCACTTCCTCAGTTTTACAGATTAGGGAATAATATCAGCAATATTTGAACTTATCACGCATTGCACGTTTTCGATAGGTGACTACCGAGTGGCATGCTTTATATGGATTTTTACACTGTTTTGTTACAACCTCCTTTGGAGATAAGTGTTATTATTGTTCTCACCTCACAGATGAAGAAACTAAGGTGCAAAGGTCAGTGAGCTGGTAAGGAGCAGAGCAGGGATTTGAACTCAAGTCTATACTTTACGCTGCCAAGATGTTAGCCTGGTTGTTGAGAAAGATTGGTGGAGCCTTGATGGGTGAGGGAGCGATGATGACATGTGGAGTTGAGCTGTGATGCCCCTGAGCCCTCCAGGGGGAGAGAAGTATGTTTAAGCTTGGGGAAGAAGTACTGGGAAAGGAAAAGAGTTTTTTTCTGAAAGTCGCATCCTATTCAATGGCATATTCAGAACACCGATCACGTTGACTTGCCCTGTGGAATTTCAAATGGGAATTCTAACAGCTCACCATCAAGGCTGCTCCTTTTGCCAGACCCATCTTCCAAAGCTGCGCTTAGGATTTGTTTTGACATGTCTCCTCTCCTCTTTCCTCCGGATATGCCCACAGCGCTGTGTCCATTTATCTGAAGGGGCTTTGCAACTCGTTGTCCCATTGCAGGCTGCCAAGATTTACCTCTGAGAGGCATCCAGCTGTTTGGCACTGGCTTGGACAAACTCTCCTGACCCTGTGACACCAACAGTGAAAAAGCCTCAGTGGGGAGAGCTGAAGATGCTGTGCCTGTGCCCAGGGAAAGAAAGAAAGAGTTTGTTTCAGTCAGGTGGGAAGACCAGAGGGAAGCAGGGAGCTCTGGTTGCCCAGGAAAGCTCTTGTAACTCAGGTTAGAAAGGGATGTGTGGTGAAAATGCCTTGATTGGTTTTAAGCCATATTTTCTGCTAACCCTTTCTGTCCTTGTCCTCCCCCCGCTCCTGATATCTTCAACTATAAGTCCCTTGCCATTTCCTGGCTTAGACTAGCAGGACCATGTATTCAAGATAATTGTTAGACACCAGGAAGATCTGACTAATGGGGAAACTGAGGCAATAAGAAATAGAGAAGACTCAGTCAAGTGTTTGCAATTTAGATCTAAGAACCTAGAACTCACGTTGTCCTGTAAGAAAAACTTCAGGGAAAGGATCTGAGGGTTGAGTCTCTTTTAGTTTTCTATTGCTACACAACAAATTACCAAAAAATTAGTGGCTTAAAACCACACCCATTATTAGCTCACTGATTTGTAGGTCAGGAATCCAGGTGGGCTCTGATGGGTTCTCTGTTTAGGGTCTCTCAAGGCTGAAATCAGGGTGTTGGCTGGATGGATTCTTATCTGCAGGTTCTGGGAAGAATCCACTTTCAAGCTCATTGAGCTCATCGGCAGAGTTCAGTTCCTTGCAGTTGTAGGACTGAAGTCCCCATTTCTTTGCTGGCTGTCAGCCGGGGGCTGCTCTCATCTACTAAAGGTCACCTGCATTCCTTGCCACATGACTGCTTCCATTGTCAAGTGCAACAGTGCATCAAGTCTTCCCTGTGCTTCAGTGTCTGATTTCCAATTCTGCTACCAGCCATGGGAAACTCTTTGCTTTTAAAGGGCTCATGTGATTAGATTGGGCCCATCTGGGCACAACATAATTACCAGAGTGATAGTCATCATATTCATCACATTCATCATATTCACAGGTTCCACTCATATTCGAAGTGAGGAAGGGTTGTACAAGGGCTGAGGGTTATTGGGGGTCATTCTTAGAATTTTGTCTATCATAGAGTCGCTTACCAGGAGAGCTACTCAGTGCTTGGGATATAAGGAGAGCCATGATGAATAAAAAGGAGATCACTGGTGACCTGGGCTAGAGTAGCTAAAATGGAGTAGAGGAGGTAAAAGCTATGATGCAAAGGGACGTGAAGAAAATGGAGAGATTGCACTGTCCAAGAAACAGTGGTGAAGAAGAGAAGGACTAGTGGTGAGAAGAGAGGGAAACAG